>JAXRJS010000088.1:5525958-5685958 GCA_037127375.1 Dione juno | reverse complement strand
CGAGTCGGTTGTACGTGTTGAGGGGTCTGTATATATTTTTTATATTATATAAAAATTATCCATCCTAACTTTCTATCTTATACAACATACGAGTATTGTAATATTTAATGTTATTTATGCTTTTTAATGAAAGTCCAAAAATGCATTATTTAATTGTAAAATGCAGTGGATAAAGTAAACCTAACTTGAAACTCTCTGTTCCCCGCGTTTCGTTTTTTTCTTTTTTTGTGTTATTACAAGGAAGTGAAAATGCAACTGTACAGACGCATGGACATAGGAGTAATCGGGGGCCGTGCCCACCCCAAGATTATCTGGTGTCTATCCCACTACAATCGATAGTAATTATAATTATCGATAATAATTCGATAATATTTTACAAAAGCTCCCCACCCCAAATTTTTAATAGAGACTCTTATAAAATAACTAATAATGAAACTCATAATGAAAACTAAAACTTATTTCCTATTTAATGTCACGGAACACTAAAATCAACGCCGTCGAGTCAAAAAACTTACCGAAAAGTTGTTTTCGCCGAAAGTCAAATCTAAAAATAAGCGTGATCAGCTTACGTGACGCACTCTCGACGACAGACTATACTCATTAAATTCACTTTAAGTTGTTTTTTTTTTATCGTCATGCTTTTTTTTTTTTTTTTTTATAAGTTATAGGCAGAGAACTTAGTGATAATTTATACATTTCTCCACTTCATCGATTGTGATAATATTTAGGAAGCTACTGGCAAGAAAGAAGTACTGCCAATTTCTTTATTCTTTATCCTTATAGATCAGGTTGTAAATCAATAATATGGTACGATTCAGCTGATCTGAGAATGGAGCTCGATTATGGCAGACAAAGTTCTGGGATGCCTTTTAGTAAAATCATAATGTTTGGTCTCGTTACATTTGTCTGGACATATTTTGTTCATATCCGGGTTACTTGGACCTTGGAAACTGGAAGGTGAGCCACCTTCCACCCTAAGCGTTATTAGAGTTACTTTGGCCAATATTTGTTTGATCGGATAAGGAAGAAGTGGAAGATTTTTTGCTTCAACCAATAATATATTCGATTATTACATACAAAAAATCTTGTGAGCACCTGAAACAGAGCTTTAAGCTCGTTGATGTCGTCTCCTAGTAATTACAATAAACAGATAATCTCTAGCTAAAGCTCTCTTATTTTGTACACATGTGTTTTGTAAAATCCATTATCATTATACGTTTTCGATTATTTATTGAAAAGCTTTAACTTAATTTGTATTAAAACTATACATATAATATTTTAAATTTACATATATTTATATTATTGGTCATAAATTGTATATAAAAGTTAATTATTGTCTTGAGCCCATTGAAAAAGTATTTTTTACTAACGATTAAGACACATAAAATATAATTTTCATTTACGAAACCAGTTTTTAATTGAATAATTACGTGTGACGCAAAAAGGCCGTTGTTCGTCCTGATAAATGTTCACACGAAGCGTGCCTAATCCTCTAATACATTGCAATTTTATATTTCTTCAACTTGATTTGGTTCTCGCACATGAAATTACATCAATAACTCTTTGTACGAAAGAACGTAGTGTCAAGATATTTCGTTCTTTACTTTTTACGATGGAATTCAAACTAAACGCGTTTGATGACATCTTTGAATTTCATTGCTTCGACAATGCCTTGGAGAGAAAGGTGACGATAAAAGAAAATTGACAGCTCACATTCAGTAACCCAATCTCTAACTGGATCAATCTCGTCAATATAGTCATCATAATTATATATATATATATATATATATATATATATATATATATATATATATATATATATATATATATATATATATATATATATATATATATATATATATATATATATATATATATATATATATATATATATATATATATATATATATATAATTAAAATATATATACATATAGACACTCCGTTCCCCACTTTTTGCCTGTCAAGGCATTGAGTGTTGAGTGGCGAAATACAACGCTGCGCTTTGCCTTGTTGTCAGAGCGATGAAAATGAAAATAATTCAATCTCCCCTCTGACGCTGTTCTTCTGCGCTGCGACGGTTACATACATACATAAATCTTTCCCGATAAATGGGCTTGAATACTTTTTTTTAATTAGCACGTTTGACCGAACAAGCCTGCAATTTTATATCTTTAGTATTTCTATACTATAGCAAAGATGAATAATAAAATTTTATTAATATTTATAAATATATGTATATATGTGGTTGATATCACAAAAAATAAACGAGTTACTATGTAATCGCTTCTTGCTATGTTTGGATATGTTAAAATAAACATTTAAATTCTATATGTTATTAAATTTGTTATTAATGAACTTTAGTATCCATATCCGTTCCTTAAGAGGTTTCGAGGTTCGAGGTTTATATTTTTTTGTACTTATTTTATATATTTCTTGTAGTTATGTAAAACAATTTAAAAATATTATTTATTGCTGTATTCTAGTCCTACTAATATATGAAAATTTATATGAATATATTTATTCTTTATTATATATCTTACACTTATAATATAACTGACATATTCTTTATATATTCTTTGTCTGTATAAATTTCATTATTTCCAATCGGAGAGATAAATTATTTTCATTTATTCGCTCTAGTAACAGAACGGCAAAGCTTGACTTTGATATTTGTCACTCAACACACAATATCTCAAATTGGGGTGAAATTAAGAAACGGAATATTTTAACATTAGGTTTCCTTTGCTAACCCTACTGTATGCAGAAAACAGCGTGAAGTATTTTTTTTATACAACAAAATAAATGAAACACAACATATTTATATGACTACATTAAAAAATACACATATATGATATATTGTTATAACAGCGTTCAATATTAAACTCACAAAATTCATAATAACTTTTGAATCATTTTCGTATTAACGTTCTAAAGTATATATTTTATATTATTAACATCTGTTTTAATTAACTAAAAATTATAATAATAATTTTTTTAACAAATTTTACGTTTTATTTCATTACAGGTAAACCGCGTGGGCGGGGTACCTCTGTACAGCCGTCGATAATAAGAAAAGAGCCCTTTACTCATTTATCCGAACAAGAACTTATCGAAGAGGCGAACAAAGTTATCGCACAAGCCCAGAGTGTTACCTGCACTGCTGATCATCCACCTGAAAAGTTCTTTTCGCTTCCACACAGAAGAAAATTAAAAGAAGCTGATAGGAGAAATAGTGACGACGGAGGCACTCCAGATGAAAACGAAAAATCTCCTTTGGGACGATCCTCTAGTGATGTAAACACAAAAAGAAGAAAAGAAAGGACTTCACTGTCAACTCTCTTTAGACGTGCCCAAAAAAGTAAAAGCCCTGATGCACCAGTTGTAGTTTCTACAAAGCCCGCTGTTATTGTTAAACGAAGTAAAAGTGACGTATCTGATTTGAAATCTAATACTGATCTAAACAAAACAAAACCTATTAGAAAAAGATCTGGGAGCGAAACAGAAGAGTTCCTTAAGTCTTTGCGAAACAAAAAATCCCAATTATCCCCTATTATTGAAAGTTCACCTAGAGAAGATTATTTTAAAAAAACTTCTCCGTTAGACTTGCTTCAAAATAATAAGCTTTCTGAAGAGAACAGCAAACTTTCAATTGATGCCCCAATATCCATAGATAATAAAAAAGTTAATCCTATAGAAAAGCCTCCTAGGTTTAAAGCTGATAATACTGACCCAAAACCATCTTCCCGCAATAAAAGGAGAAAATCTTCCGAAAAAGAACAGTCACCGCCCATTACTGAGACTCCGAAAAGAAAAACCGACGTTATTAAAACATCTCTTCTTGATCAAATAGACTCTAAAGAACCAACCAGCGAATTTTCTAGTGATATTAAGGATAAAATCAAAGACAGCATTCGAAAAATTGAAGAAAACGTATATGCTGATAAGGAGATGAAACACAGTAGTCAACAACCCCCTGAGAAGCCACCGCTAACCAGGGGCCATACGGTAGGACATATTGTACGAATACTTAAAGAAGATCAACAGTCATCTCCACCTAAGTCTCATTTGATTTCACCACCTAACGGTATCAACATCAACCAACCATTTTCTTATACAAAACCAAGCACTAGTCCTGATCCCAATTTATTTGTCAGAAATTCCAGTCCTGATAGAGTGCCTACACCAGTTAATAAAATGAATGATAAAGGTGTTGTGTATGCTCAAGTTATTAGAGATAACGGCGATCTGCGTCCTAATTTTCCAAAACAAACAATGCACAAAACATTTTCACCATCTCGAGAAAAATATGCGAGTTTTTCTGACGAAGATGAAGGACTTGGTTATGAAGAGAGACATAAATATTCTTCAGAAAGAATTTCAGATCTTGAATACAAAAATAATAATGTAAACTATAATTTCAAGGATGGATTTAACATAAAAGAGTCGCCTATAAGACCAAGGTTTAGAGAATATAAGCTTATGAGTTTCGAGGATGCAGAACCAACATATGCAAACGGGTTTGCTGATAAGGCTAATGACTTAGATATACCTATAGAAGATTTCAGAGGTAGAGCTGATGGAATGGATACAAAGAAAAAAACATTTGAGTCTGGCGCAAAAGTTGATTTAGATTTCAATGAACTAAGTCACCGAAGAGAACTTCTTGAGTCTCGATTAAACGCTAGAAGATTCGATCGTGACCGTGAAAAAATTAACTTTAATGAGCCTATTTCAAAGTATCTTGCTGAAAATGATCCCATATATGAAGCTGAGAAACGAATGAAACAGACTGAAAAATATGTAAATGATACAGTCAAGTACTATCGTCATACATTAGAAAGAGATGGTATAGAAAGTACATTGACTGAAGATTACAAATATGATACCGATAGTCATAAAATAAAATATAACACTGAGTCTAGATCTTACCACAAAGCTTCAAAAGGCGATTGCATTGATGACGTGAGGCCAGGGAGATATAAGGATGAAAGAAAAATCTTTCCACCTGAGCCTGAATATGAACCACCTAGCTTGGAGTCTAACCCAGGAAAACTTATAGCATCACCTGATGAGTACAAAGAAAAAAAATATAGAGTAAAAAAACATTTTACCTCTAGTCATGATCTTGTGCAAGGTGGTCAAAAATATAAAGTTAAAGACGATTATTTTGGTAAACGGAAGGGTCATTACGCATCTAATCCAGAAATTGCACAAGAACGAGAGGAAGAATACGCTAACCTTGGATATAATAATAAGAACGAATCGTACCACAATTCCTTACGTCGCGCTAAAAGTAAGGAACACAATTTCAAACACCACGCCAGTATTCGTCGCCATGATTCCGGCGACAGCAGGGACTATTATCGAGAGCAAATGTCACCGCGTCGGTTTGATTTTGATAGTCGTTTAGTTGACTCTGGGATTGAAAACGATTTTAGACACAATTCAAGCAGCGAGATTCACAGGTCTAAGCCCAGACGACATGAAAGTGACGAAGATGTACGAAATACCTCCCTATTATTAGCTAGTGAGAGACAACATACAGAAGACAATTATCCAAGTGAACAAATTTATGCAAATGGAGAATATTTGGCCAATCGGAAAAAGTATAAGGGAGGCAGAAAGGATTATATTCCTAGAGATGGGAGCGCAGATGATGGCTCACTTATAGATCCTAAAAACAATCGTCATGAGAAAAGTCCGAGCCGAAATGATGATAAAGTCAGTGCGAAGCCACCAAAAGCTGTGAAAAAGCTTTCTGGACTCGAAAAGGTAACTTGGTTATATAAACATTACATTTCTTAAGATTTTTTTGTTATGTTTCCATTTTATGGATATACATACATGTATATCCATAAAATGGAAAAATAACATTGCATGTATATCCTCAGATGAAACAGCTATTCTCTCGCGACTCTTCTAAGAAGAGCAAGAAAGAGAAGGAGGTCCAACCGAAGACTCGCACCCGGGTGCTCAAGAGCCCTGAACATCTTGCCAGAGACGATTCTGAATACAGAAGGTATTTTATAAGATATTTACAAAGAGTATTTTCAAAATACGTTGTATAATCTGTCATTTATTTCAATTGCTTTTAAAATAATTCTAGATATACAGATCCAGAACCTAGCGACATAGAAATAAAGAAAAAAGAGGACAAAGAAGAGAGAAGATATAAAAGATCTAGAGAGGATCTAGACAGCTATAGGAGCCCTGAGCCCCGGGAGAGCATCGACAGAAGAGAGGACCGGTACAAGGACTCCGATTTTGATGGAAGGTAATAACATTTCTATTGATATTAAAATATTTATATTGTATATTTATTATTAACGTGCAATATGTTTGAATTTAACTAGTCTGATAATTAAGAAAAAAATATAAAAGCTCAAACCTTAAGATATACTAAAACTTTTAAAAAATATAGGTTTGAAAGGACTTTAAAAGAGGATAGACGACAGAAAGAACGGCATGAAGAAAGAAGACGATATAATTCTTCAGAGAGAGAAAGTGATCGGCCCTCGGATGTGGAGACTGATAGACGCAGGATCAGATCTAAGACTGCAGGGCCCCTGGATTCACCTGCCTTGGTAAGTTTTTCCATAAAAAAGGATAATAATATGGTAAAAAGTAGCTTCTCTCTTGCCAGACGCATATTGTAGGCAATAATCTCAGTAGTGAAAACTTGGAAATGCCTACTGAGATGTTAACAACGTAATTGAGTTATACTATACAATCATTCCGACGCACTTCGATAAGAACGTATGGCTTAGTCATCTGGGCGCTTGGTCTCAAATCCAGCTACTTTCAAACTTTGCATGTCTTTTCTATAAACATTCTTATTTTAGTGTATATTTAACTAAAAATCGATATTAGAATCGATATTAAATAATATTCTATTATTACTTATTAACTGTATTGAAACAATTCGACGTCTAATTTGACTTAAAAATATTATTCACACTTCGACTGGAATTGGCAAATGGCCTTTGTTAAGAGTTGTTGACCGCTTATATTAGTTTAGCTTCATGTTACTTTAATAATCACATATATATATAATATATGTGTGTATGTACACATATATATGCACACACACACACATACATACATAAAAAATCGTTATGGGATTAGGTACATAATTTATTGGCCAGTAAATTTTAATTAGAAAATCCAAAGATATTATATTAAGAATTTTAATTTTGGCTGAGTATAACATTAGTTACAATGTGACTAACGTTTATGTACTAATTGTACGATTGTGGATTGAGTTCAGTTCAGGTTTCAGTTGAATATTTAGTATATATATAATATTTTTAAATCATTATTATTATTTATTATTATTTAATGGGATTGGTCTTCACTTGTTAGATGTACACCTTTAAAATAATTTTTCTATGCCTTTTGGTGAGTGACGATTGACGATGGGAGGGAGGGAGGATGGGAGGGATATGAGGGATCATAGGCGTCACTTTTTAATAATTACTATAATTAATTTTTAATAATTTCTATAGCATATGACGTTCCTTGAAGCCATGGTGGCACAGTAACAGCGTCCTGACAGTAAGCGCACTGGTCGTGCCAGTCGAGAGAATCATCGTGATCATTGAATTTCTCTTCTTGAAGAATCATTGTAATTTCTCTGCTCTTGTATGACTTAACAAACAATTCAAGACATTCGGGCGGAGAGTGGAGATCGGAGTATTTCAACACTAGGTTCCCCCTGCTTGCCTTGTTACATGCAGGATACAACTTGATGCTGAAAAAAAATATTTATATTTTTTCTTAATACTCATACATAAATGTCATTGATATCTGTCTAGTAAATTAACAAGAACTTATCAGACACTGGTGGAAAAAAAAAGCTTTATAAATGTAAACGCTTATTTAGTGTCTATAGAATAGAAGATTTCTCACACTGATTATTATACATTAGTTATTTTTTAAATTCAATTATTTAAAATATTTTGATATTAAGTGGCACAAAATTTAAATTGAACTGTACATAGACATATTTATACCTCACAGGGTCAATTCCAATTCGGGGGAATGATTTTTTTCTCTCTTCTCTCATAGACAAAGAGCATCGTTGGTGAAAAATGGTGAACGGAATCTCTTATCACTATTTTATTTTATTTTTATTTTATTTATTTATTTAGATTCACCAGTGGGAAATAAATGCATTATGCTAAATGCAATTCCTTTTAAGGTGAATACCGCATGCAACAATAGAGGTAGATATGTAACTATATATGATATAACACGTTACTTTATAACACCATACAATAAATTCTTAATATATTGATTCCTTAAGAAGAATCCACAAATACAAGGAAACGAAAAAATATGTATAAAAATAATAATAATAAAACAATACACTACGAAATGTTGATGTCAGAGAAGTTCAATTGAGATTTTACGATAATTATATAAAGAGTCTCCGAATGGATCCAAAACGCTTTACTTATTCAGGATTCTGCGAATGCGAGACATAGGTGAATGGTTTCCCATAATAGACTTCCGGATTAGAAACACTAGGTTCAATCTGTCTTCTTGTCTATATGCGAGATACCAAGAAGCTGCAGGTAAATCAGAAAAGAATAAACCGTTAAGAATAGAAGTTCTACTTACTTATATTGTGAATAAATAATAATTAAAATTTAAAACTTCTTTGAGGTGATCGTGGCGTAGTGGGAGTCGTTTTGGTAACAAAGTGCGGCGTAGAGTTGTTGCTTCAAGCGGAGAAAGCGGAAGCGGAGATATATATATATATATAGCATATATATATATATGCCAAAAGCGGAGAAAGGAGTGTCTGTGACTCGATACTAGATTCTAAATTCTTCTTCAGCGTGAAGTTGAAAGAAAAAACCACAGTTTTGTTCTTCTATAGTTCATTGTACTAAATTGATATTCTAGTCGTCCCTCGTTATCGATTGTAATACGATGACCGATAATGATTTAAAGGTGTGGCCTTTTAAAACAATTGCTAGAGACCATTCGTTATATAAATACTAAAAAGCGTTAAGGAAAAACCCTATTTTTAATAGATTTTTGTTTAGTTCTCAAAAAGGTAAATTTACATGGGACTTCTATATAATATAATATTTTGCTTTCTATAAATGATATACAATATATCTGTACTGACAGCATTCTACCCTATAGTTGTGTCTAAAAATATTATTGTTCTTATGTCTAAAAAAAAATTTAATTAAAGTAGTATTTTACCTCGATTTTTAACATACGCCATACACACATAGATATGTAGTACAGGATCGGACAAAAAAACGTTTAATTTGAGTTACCTCACCTTCAATAAGACGGCGTTGAGCGCCGCTACTATACAACAGGCTGGTGAATGGAATTCGGAGAGTTTTGACTCTAAATTCTCCTTCCCTAAGCCAATGTGAAGCTAAAAAAAACTTAACAGTGTATTTAAATCTCAATTTTAATATTTGATCTGTACACGAGAGATGCTGCCAAAATATCTTTTGTATGTGCTAATATGATCTCATGTGACATTGACCGCGAGGATAATGAACTGTATACGACTGGTTTAAATTTTTGACTTTACTTCTTTTTATTAAATATTCTTTCAGTATTAACTAACAATTCTGTTGTAGGTCGTAGGTTCGATTATTGGGATGGGAAAATATTATTTGGGGTGTAATTTTTAGGTTTACTTTTTTGGTTTAACACAAAAATTTATGGGTTTAGAATTTTATATGGGGTTTGTCTAGTTAGTATAGTTAAATTGGAAACTTTAGCAAACAACAGGACTGTTGAGGTATAATTATGTCTATACATATAAAAATGTTTAAATTTTATAGCAAAATTTACAGTCTATCTGTTTGTAGGGCATAATATTAATTAAAAAATAATATTTAAGGCTAAGTTTTGCTAAGGAAAACTCTATGTAAATGAATTATACGCTCAAATTATTAACGCCTTTTGGAAGAAAAAAGGCAAAAAAAACAAATTTAAAATTATTTGTTTTGAAACTTTTGGTGTTAGTACCTTTGTTCGAACATTACTTACATATGTACTTTAAATAAAAAATATAGTAAAGACAGTACATATTTTAATTTTAAAATAAAAAAAAATTAAGCATTTTTAAATTCTCTGTGAAATAAATCTTAATTATTGAGGTTTTGTCTGAAATATGCTCAAGTTCATGTCTGTCTGTGACATTAGATTTTATCTAACATTTAGTTTAGTACATATATAAATATACCCGGAGGTAGGCAGATACTCGTAGTTCCCCACTTTCCGCTCAATTCTCGAGATATTACGGAACTCCTTCCCCCGAGTGGGAATCGAACTCACAATCGTTGTGTCAGAGGCTGCTGTGTGTGTGCCGCTGCCGCTGTGCCATGATGGCTTTTACTATCCACATATACTATGTAGAGAACAAATATATCAGTTGTAACATAATAACATCTTTATTTATGTTACTATGACATTTACCTATACGTTGTACGGTTTTTTCTCAAGAAACAAAAAATGTATAAAAAATAAATATTTTTTTTCTTATGTTTGTACATACATCATATATAGTATGTATGTAGTATATTAGAATTAACATATAAGTGTACATAGTGACGTAGTAACTCGCCTGCTGCTTTATTAATTAATTTATCTTGTAGGGTGATTTACTTTCGGACTTACTCTAATGTACTTACTATTTATTTATTGTACATACACACACACACACACACACCACACACACACACACATTCTATTGTACATTTATTATACATTTATTGTAAATTTATTGTACATTGTAATCTTTCGAATCACTCAAAAATGAAATATTTGTACCCGGACCTATAGAAAGACAAACAGATTCTCCGACTCAGGGAAAATTATTTAATTTAATTTTCGTTGTGTTAACTGACTATCCAATGTCTCATAAGGTGGAAAGTGGAAAACAGAGTGTCTTAACACTAGGCTCCTTCTACCTACCCTGCTATGCGGTATAGAGCTTGGAACTAAAAAAAAAAGTTTATTTCACAATAATAATAAAATATATAGTATATATATATATAGTAATAAGCTTTACTAACTAAAATTTTTTTATAGTTACTTTAAATTTCGAAAGTGTTAAATTTAAATACAAACAACTTATTTATATAAACGTAAATTAAAAAAAACATATGTACATACATACATACATACATACATTTCTAGTAACCCAATCTGTAACTATACTATACTAGACGTACATATGTAACTCATTTTCTCATCATACATTGCTAAGATCATATTTCTATATACAGTCGTGGCTGACTAAGCTCGGCTAGCTACTTATATGGCATTAGCTAACTTGATATATTCATTTGACTCATGTAAAGATTAAGTGCGAAGAGAGGGGTTGTGCGTTTGAATTTTCTAATAATATATTTTTGTAGAGTATGAATTGTTATATGGTTCTGTATGTTTGACAGATAGCTGTCAATTACATCACCAGGATGTAGTTTTTATGTTTAGTTTTACATAATATATATTATGTATGTATGTACAAGACAATAAAAATGTCAAATTGTGTTGATTGAGAGAAGAAACTTACTATACCATGGAGTAGGGAGGGGAGCTCAGAGCAGTGCCTGGGCCTTATGACTTTTAAATATGCAGTCAGAGCTTCCCCCTCTATTTATGACCTTCCAAGAGGAGTAGATTCAAATTAGCTAGTTAAATTTTTTTTTTCCAATTATTATGATTTTATAGAATATTCAATTACTATTGGTACATTTGAATTATTAGGCAGAGAAATTAGTGTTAGTGTTCTCTACTGTTTCATGTTAGGGGCCGTTTTTATATTATGCCACGCGACACTGTCCCCCATGACCTGGTATAGTAAGAGCTTTAGAACGTAGAAATGACTGTATGGCTCAAGGATCCTCCTTGGGGAGTGTAGAGGAGCGCTAAGAGAAGATTCCTTGAAATTACGACATCGGGAAAAACAGGAAATACAATTCGAACGTGTTATTAAAAAAAACTTATTTTATTCAAGTATAATAATATACTATAAATGCTGAAAACTAGACTGAGGTAATTAAATTTGAACCAAAGATAAAGCTTGACTTGTTCACAAAAAAAAAAAAGAATTCTCATATATATATATATATATATATATATATATATATATATATATATATATATATATATATATATATATATATATATATATATATATATATATATATATATATAATATATATATATATATATATATATATATATATATATTAGGTGATACTTTTATGGAAAGTGGCTACCATAAAGCCTCACCTCACTTCATTCATTCTGTAGTCGACATGTGACATGTTAAGGTCGAATGCCATATGGTGCTGAGACCTCGTTGAGATTGTTGCAGTGTTAGCGAATGGTTCCGGTTTGTGTGTTTTAGTTTCTCGCTGTATCCCGCGTATAGCAGGATAGGCAGAGTCTAGTGTCTAGACTCTCTGTATTTAGTGTATACACTATTAAGGCTTTAAGTGGATAAGGATAGGATAGGATATAAAGAGTGATTTCTCATAGATAATAATGGCGTATTAATTTACTTTATATATTTTTATATATATTTTTCAAAAATAAAACTGTTATAAATTTTAAATGGTTGTTGATTTTGACTGGAAGAGACTGATTTTTTTAAAATAATAATGATATATATATATATATATATATATATATATATATATATATATATATATATATATATATATATATAAACTAATTTGTATATTTAAATAATTAATATTTGTATTATAAATATTTAACTATTCTATTAACCTCTAACTATTTATTTAAAAATTTGTGGGTTCAATTCCTACTCGGGAAGAATGAATTATTTTCTTTTATCTCGCTCTGGCAACAGAGCAAAGCGCGGCGATAAGTCCCACCACTCAACACGCATTGCCTCAAAAAACGGAAAACAAAGTGTCTTAACACTAGGTTCCTTCAGCCTACAGTTCCCTCTGTCTACTCTGCTATGTGCGGGATATAGCGTGAAGCTAAATAATAATAATAATAATAAAAAAAAAATTCAGAAGTACCAAGTTCCAGTTTCTAGCGAGACAAAATAAATATGAGGTCGTTGCTCGGAGTCCTTGAGATTCGAGATATCCATTTATCATGTGGACATTTTGGGAACACAAAAACTTGAAAATTATACGCTATATTTATAACTGGTATTAATGAAGTGGCGGGTTCAATTCCATACACCTCGTTACATAGTACAGAAGAAAGTTGCTTACGAAACGTATTTTAATGTGGTTTTCTCTAATAGATAGATATACTAGCGACTCGCTCTTATATATTAATAATAATAATCCTTCACCCGCTTGATCGATATTCTTGGATTTACTCTAATATTATAGAAAAAAAAAAAATATTATATATATATATATATATATATATATATATATATATATATATATATATATATATATATATATATATATATATATATATATATATATATATATATATATATATATATATCTTCTTCTTCCTGGCATTAGTCCCGGCTTTTGCCAGGGTCTGCCTTCCGACTAAGACCAATCGGTCCATATGAGTGGCGAAGTGGTTTTTTGTGGAGCGATTGCCATCTGACCTCCAAACCCATTACTGGGAGAAACCAGGAAAGGAAAGGGAATAAGAGGCAGAAAGACTTGGAATATAGGGGAGGGACACCACTTACATGGATTGGATCGGTTATGAAAGTGGTGGCTCGAGGTCCCGGGGTCGCGTACCCGTATGCCGGAAACCAAATATCGGACAGATAATTGGCTAGACACCCTCTGAGATGATATATATATATATATATATATATATATATATATATATATATATATATATATATATATATATATATATATATATATATATATATATATATATATATATCTTCTTCTTCCTGGCATTAGTCCCGGCTTTTTGCCAGGGTCTGCCTTCCGACTAAGACCAATCGGTCCATATGAGTGGCGAAGTGGTTTTTTGTGGAGCGATTGCCATCTGACCTCCAAACCCATTACTGGGAGAAACCAGGAAAGGAAAGGGAATAAGAGGCAGAAGACTTGGAATATAGGGGAGGGACACCACTTACATGGATTGGATCGGGTTATGAAAGTGGTGGCTCGAGGTCCCGGGGTCGCGTACCCGTATGCCGGAAACCAAATATCGGACAGATAATTGGCTAGACACCCTCTGAGATGAATATATATATATATATATATATATAATATATATATATATATATATATATATTATATATATATATATATATATATATATATATATATATTATATATATATATTGGCTGTCTTATATATTAGTCCAGACAAATGATGTTTTATGCTTTAGTATAGTGTAGATAAATATTTGTCCTTGAGAAAACACTGTTAGTTTGAAATCACAAACAGACATTTAAATTTTATTTATATATAATTTTATGTGTAGATCATGTTAGAGTAAAGTTGTTAGAAGCAGTTTATAAGATTGTCATCTTTTATGCCATTTCGGTATACATACAATTTTACTTAATTACATTACTTTATTTTATTTTTATATTCATTCTTCGATTCAAATGATACGGCGATTTAATAATTTGAGTATAAATGAACTCATTCATTCTAAGAAACTTTCTTTAAGTTCATACTAAGTTCATACTTAAGTTCATACTAAGTTCATACTTAAGTTCATACTAAGAAAAAAATGTTTTCGAAATATTTGGAATATATATATATTTTTAGATTTTAATGCCGATTGATCAATGATTTATTGCAACAACTAGTGTATTTTTCAAAAATTAGAATATGTACTGAAGTAAAAAATCTAATACTTTACAGGCGCAGCGATACCGTGAGAGACGTCGCTTAGCCACGCCGAGTCCCACACCGTCACCGCCGCGGCGTGAATCCTCCCAGACGTCTGGTAACTGGTTCAAATCCATGGACAGATTGGGCAAGAAACGTGAGAAGATTAATAAGGTAAATTAAACTATATTTCTTTTAAATTTTTCTCTATTATGCATAGCTGTTGCTTAACTTTTACCGGAAGAAGTTATTACTAACATATAGAAATGCATTCTCAGGTTGAGAAGGAAAGTATAATCACAACAGAAGACGAGTCCAGTCGTCGTGTGTGGTCAAAACCTTCGAAACCGCTGAACTCTCCGGCGAAAAATTTAAGATTTTTCGGCGATACCGACCACGAATCGGATGGGCACAAACAAACGCTCAAATCAAAGCCCAAGAACCATGGAACATTACGCAAAACAATCTCGCACTCCAGTGCGGGATTGGACGAAGTGGACCACAGTGAGCTATCAAATAAAAGCTTCTCCCTTTCAAACTTACATAGAGATAGAAGAGATCGAGACAAGAGTGAATCTCCAAAAACTAAGGAATATTATAAGAGGAATTTGAAAAATATTTCGGAAATTCACAGCAATTCGGAAAACGAAAGCCATATTGACAAGAGGATGACCTTGAAGCCACCAATAAGTCCTTACGACAGGTCGAGGAGTCACAGCAGTTCCAAGACGTTGAAAGGCAGTAAGAGTGATATGAGGAGGAACGGCAGAGTAGAAGATCGAGGCAGTTCTTCAGAACTACGAACCAGTAAGCAAGAGTTAAGGGAAACTAAGTAAGTAGTTGCGAAATTTGTTTTATTATACAATTTTAATAAAAATATTTTATCACATTTCATCAAATCATCCCATTACTGTCCACTGCTGGACATAGGCCTCCCCTAGGGTGCGCCAGAGATTCCGATCCTCCGCCTTCCGCATCCAGTCAGAGCCGGCTACCTTTTTTAGGTCGTCGGTCCATCGAGCTGGAGGGCGCCCTATCACCTGGAGGGCGCCTTATCACATTTACCTAGTTATAATATATTAAAGTAAAACCATAAAATATTGTAAGTAATTAAGAAACTGATGAGTATAATAATATCGTCGTGGCGCAGCGGCTTAGCGTCTGACTGAAAACGTGACAGCTGTGGATTCGATACCCACTCGGGAGAATAAATATATATTATAAAATATATATTGAACACATATATAATCTGTAGGTAGGTATATTATATATTAAAAAATATCTTCCCTATTTCAGATCCCGTCGTCGTACGCCAGTAGCTACCTCTGCAGAGAGCAGCACTGAAGGCGACTCGAGCCAGCAGTCTCAGAGGAGCGTCGTGTATTTACATGCCACTACAGGTTATTATTTTTTTTCCTTACTAGACTAAGTGCTTAAGGCGCCAAGATCTTTTGCCTACTCCGTGAAATCAGGAAGGTAGATTAGATATGGAATGTAAAATAATTTCAAAACTTTAATTTAATATTTCCAGTGGGAGATATCCCTGACCCTGGTCGGATCACCAGAAATCGTTCCCGAGACGACGTTTCCTCCGTAATGTCTTCCAACATCCAAGTCAAGAGCAGCACTAAGAGCTTCTCCCTCTTCGCCCCGTGGACTCCGCGCCATTACAACGACCAATACGACGTACACTACGAGCAAAAACCAAGGAAGCCCAAGAAAGAAACAGAACGATTCAAAAAATCAACGTCGACACCGAGAAATGAATCGATTTTACAGAAAAACAAATCGAATAGTCAAACAACGTTAAACCGCAGACCGAATAGCCAAAATCGATTAACTAGCAGCAGCACAACACTGTACAGACGAGATAGAGATCGAGGGAAGGAAAATGATGCGTCGCACAGCACTATGTCAAGAAAGAGAGAGAGCAAAAAGAGTCAATCGAGCGAGATATTGAATCGAGATGATCGAGAAAGAGTATCGCGCTCGATATCGATACCGAAAGAGAAGAAAGCGGGATGGTTTAAGCTATCTAATAAGAAAAAACAAGAAACGACTCGCGTACGATAATCTGTAACTTACTAATAATTTTTGTTATTTTTTCTATATTCTAATATGTTTTTTATCAATTTAAAATTTAATACATATAATATATAACATAATAAAATGGTGATATTTGTAATTAATAATCATATTTTTGATTATTTGGTAATAACAATTATATGTATATATATACTATACTATAAAAAAACAAGTATATATATATATATATATATATATATATATATATATATATATATATATATATATATATATATATATATATATATATATATATATATATATATATATATATATATATATATATATATACTTGTAGATACTGTTGAAGCCTTTCTTTTATACCTAAATAATATATTAAAAATCGATATTAATCTGACCTCCTTTTAACAAACATTGTATGAACGAACTGGATTGAAATATGTCAGTGTCAGTAGTTTTATTGACATACATCACGCGTCACGGCTCTTCTAGTATACATTAGCTACTTAAAAAGCTCGGATTTCTTGCAAATTTACTATATTTCATTTCTTTTTTTCCATATATATTATAATATATATTAAAATGAATAATTAAAGAGAACATAAAGCGTTTTGTTACTAAAACAGTGCCATTTGCGAGTATAATTGTTACCATTATAATTATAATAGTATAAATGTCTAAATGCTTAAACTAATATGTGGATATATATATGTTTGCTTTAGATCTCTGCCCCATGTAGATACGTTGGGCTCTAATTAAACTTAAAATTAGTTTTAAATGTAATATTAAATAAATATTCTAATATTATTAATGTTTTTTATTTAATAAAAAAACAATAAACATTGAAATTAATTTAATAAAAATATTATTTTTGTAAAATGTTATTTTTTTTTTGAATTTTAAATTGCGGTTGATTTTTTTACGCAAACGGGCCCTAGTGGGAATCGAACCCACAAACATGATATTTATCTTTTATTAACCTAAATATATAGCTTTATGAAAAATATTTTAATCAATTGCTCTATCACTTGATATATTTCATATTAAAGTCAGTCATTAATTTATTTTTGTGCATTAACACAATTATCCAATGCTCCAGACTGCGGTTTTGACTTCGGTTCCGACCCCGAGGCGTGTAAGAGGCTTTACGAAACGTAACAAGGGTATACTCGTATCAATATGTGTATCGTCTATTATTTATATGAATCTCTTTTAGCCTTTAATCTTCAAACATTGTGACATTGGCAAAGTGGTCATGGGCGAATTGAGTTTGTGCTCTGTGCTCTGTGGTATCCTGCACATGACAGGATAGAGAATGCCCAGAGGGAACCTAATACTTAAACACTCCGTTCGTCTCTTACCGCTTATAGAAATTCAACACCGCGCAAATAACATTTCACTTTTGACTAGAGCGAGGAAATTAAATAAATTTATCCTCCCCAATCGGGAATCGAACTCACAACCGTCGCGTTTACAGTCAGGTGCTGTGCCGCTGCGCCACAACGGCGTCAGAACAGATATTATTCACATATAGGTTATTTTGGCTTACTTAGAAAAATAAAGGATATAATAAAACTGGTTAATTATCATTAACAACAACTTTATTCTAATCAATATTTGTTTAAATATATATTATATATGGAATTACATCTAGCGAGCCTTTCTCTTACTCTAATTTATAATATATACCTATATGTATTGTATTTTTTTTCCTTTCAAATAACTTTGTCTTTAAAACATTTTGTATTGTATAATTTATCTGGGCGGTAAGTACCTGCGAGCGTTTCCGGTATCGGTATAAAAACCGTATCCCGGTTTATTTATGCGGGAAGAAGTAATAAGATAGCCTAAAGTGTTGTTCCATAGCAAGACTATCTTCTAGTGAAAGTATCATAAAAATTGGTTCAGCTGTTTCAGTTTAGCCCGGACAAACAAAAAGATAGACAGACAGAAAAAAATGTCGTTTTACGTTTTACAAACGTGTCAATAACGTTATTATTTTATAAACAAACAATATCTTTTTACTTTTAAGCTATATCTTGTATAGAAGGGGGGGAAAACACTTAAACAAAATTGCTCCACGCTAATTTCCGCATATAGCAAGATACAGAGGGAACCTAGTGGCACGACACTCCGTCCTCCATTTTGGACAACACGCGTTGAGTGACGGAACTCAACGCTCAATGACGTTAATAGTATATGACATATCGGTTGATTGGGAAGTATCCGCCTGAGGATATGTCTCTCTATAGTTCAGATTCCATGGCACGTTTGATTCGTTTATAGCTTACCGTACCAATATTATTATATATTATTAATACTTATGGAAACTTTATATCCTTATTCAACTAAAATTCAAACTCTGGTTACTTCTTTATTA
Organism: Dione juno; assembly: GCA_037127375.1. NCBI lineage: Eukaryota > Metazoa > Arthropoda > Insecta > Lepidoptera > Nymphalidae > Dione > Dione juno. The sequence continues at coordinate 5,666,723 of JAXRJS010000088.1, read as the reverse complement.
TTACTATCCTCTGTGTCCTTCTTTCCCAAGTCTTTGTAGATATCCTCCAAGCTTCTGGCTCTTGTTTCCGGTATAACAATTATAACATACGCCGCCATAAGTAGACAAACTAAGCCGAAGAAGTAGAACGCTATGTGTATACCAATTGAATTTGCAAGTGGCTTGAAAAATAACAGTTGAAGGAAGTCAGATAGGGAAGAGCCGCACATTGCTGTAGCCATCACTGTGCCTCGGTACTAAAAATAAAAAAAAAAAAAAACTAAACATCAAAAATAAACCTGATTGCTTAAAAATAGTTGGCCACCATTAAAATACTACAATAATTTGTATACACAAGCTTCACGCTGTATCACGCATATAACAGGGTAGGCAGCGGGAACTGTAGGCAGAAGGAGGAACCTAATGTAAAGACACTCCGTTCCCCACTTTCTGGTTTTCGAGATATTGCGTGTTGAGTGGCGGAACTCAACGCCGCGCTTTGCCTTGTTGCCAGAGCGAGGAAAATGAGACATCACTCTGATATATAGCTTTCTACCTATTTCAGCTAGAAATTAAAATTAGATAGTTATTTTGAACCATTTCATTTAGATTTGGAGATGGTTATTATAATGATGTTATACATAACTGGTTGTAGAACGCCACATCGTTGGTGTAAACTATTATACGTAAAATCATGTTCCTTTTCCAGTTCCCGTAGAAATTTCTAGAAACCATTCCATAGTATTCCCTTACTCTCCCTAAGGAACCTGTAGGATTTTGAAACTTCGCCTGTCTACGCTGCGTAGTTTCGTTTGTGCGTTATCAGTCAGTCACTAAATAGCTAAAGAGTATTATTTATACAAATTATAAGAATACAAATTAAGTGTACCTTAAATGAGAAGATTTCACCAGACAGTACAACAGACATGGGCTGAAGACCTGAAGAGTCGCAGAAGATGCAGAGACACAACGTGAACAGTGGTATCCACGATGGTGTTATGACGTCATAATCACGCAGCAAGAACCATGAAGCTAGTATGCACATGCTCAGTCCAGATATAAGTGAAGATATGAAGAGTAGAGGCTGTGGAAAAAAAAGCAACACGGTCATATATTTATCAGAATCATGACTATATCCTTTTAGATACATTTACTTTTAGTGTGATTTAATTTTTTTTTTTTTCTAGCTTCACGCTGTATAGCGCATTACCCTGTGATGCTAGGCAGAGGCACTTTATTCCACGCTTTCGGCTTTAAATTTCTTAAACTTAAAGTATATTATTTTTTTACGTAAATTATTCCAGTTTTTAAAATTAGTTATACCCTATGTCCTTTCTTCTGCAGAGGCCTAATAGCCATTAGGTGAAGTAAAAATTTTCAATTTTTACTTATTTATTATATTATAGATTATATTTTGAATAAAAATGTAAAAAAATTTAATGTTGCTTGTAGATTGTCCTACGGCTTTTAATCCACAACATATACATATATATATATATATATATATATATATATAATATATATATATATATATATATATATATTATATATATATATAATATATATATATAATATATATATATATATATATATATATATATATATACTATATATATATATATATATATATATATATATATATATATATATATATATATATATATATATATATATATATATATATATATATATATATATATATATATATATATATATATATATATATATATATATATATATATATATATATATATATATATAAAACAACCAACGTGGTGCAGAGGCAGAGAGAGAGGTTCCGACGGATCCTACGGTACCCTCGGCCTACCCTGTCATGTGCAGGATACAGTGTGAAGCTAATTTATTTATATACTAGCGACCCGCTCGCGACTTCGCCCGCTTATATTAGCTAGATCGTTTTCGTTTTAAAATTTTATATCTACATCATATTGCAATTCGATTTTCACGTCGTCTTTTTTTTAATCACTCTTGTATGTTATTAAAAATCGTGATTAATGTACCTATATGTTTGTTGCATGTATATATTATAACGTAAACGTATCTGTAGTTAACATATAGTAGATTATGTTCTAGCTATTCCACTTCCTACAATTTATTTTGAAATTCAAGATCGTAATAACACTATTTTTTTTATTGGAACACTATAATAAAAAGAATTAAATTTAATTATTTTAAGATCACTCATTTTTTTTAAGTCACTCAGTTGTCCGTGTGTCTGTATGTCAGTCTGTCTGTCAAGACCATTTTCTCTACATCATGAGGAGAAATCAAGCTGAAATTGACATCAAATATCCAAATCGATGACCTCTTCGGGCACGGTAAAAATCAAACTTCTAAGTCAAAGCAATCAAAAGATATGAGCGTTTATGCTTCATTTTTTGCATTTTGTATGAAAACCATCGCGTATTCAAAATCTACAGGGTACTTCCCGTCATCCTAGAGTTATGAAATCTGGCAATAAGCTAGAGCTTATAGTACCTCTCTTATCTTATCCCAGATAAACTAATAAAAGTTTATACTGTAGTTCATTTGATACAAAATTACTATCGACTCTTATTAGTTGTGTTTCATTGACTTAAACTTAGAACTTACAGTATATATAAAGGATAAAATCTCAAACTTGATCATTTATAAGTTGAATGCAGAAATAAGCCATTGCAAACTTATATTTGTAGTTAATTTCATACAAAGTGAGTAGATACGACTGCAAATTTAAGGTTGTCATTTTCTATAGTAGTATTTTCATCATCGGAATACGCAGTCTTGAAATAGGTACGGAACCCTCTAATAGGTGCGCGAGTACTGAAGTACTACTCGCACTGGACCGATATTTTTTATTTTTAGATTCGGGATACGGAATTACGGGATTACGGGATAAAAACTAAAATTTATGCGGGTCGGGACTGTAAGCTATTACTATACAAAAATTCATTCATTTCTGTCCAGTAGTTTTTGCGTGATTGGAGGCCAAATAAACAGACAGAGAGACAGACAGACAAGATTTTTCGCTTCTACTATCGACATATTAACCGACCCAATCAATCTTTTTTTTAAAATCTTTAATGTACAGAATTGACTTTTCCATCCTTTTAATATATTTATAGATAAAATAAAAAAAATAGAATAAGCAAACTAACAATATGCCAAAAAAAAAATGATCTGGACAAATTCAAGGATGCACTTGAAAGGATAGAAATGAAGCCAAGATTTCTTTAGCAAAAAGAAACACTAACTATTACACCAGTATGGTTCTATAGAATATTTAATTCGGTAAGGAAAAACCTTTTCCTTATATATTTTTTCATAGCTACATTGTATCATAATAGAATCTTATGAATTTTGTAGTAGGTGGTACACTTTAAAAACAGCAGACAGATAAATTTAAATAAAGTCAAGGTCTTCGAAATATCAAACGATAAAAAACTTTTTTTTTAAGTTTTTTTTTAGGATTTAAATAAAGCAGATACAGACTATAATTTGTCCAAAAAATTTAACAAATATATATATATATATATATATATATATATATATATATATATATATATATATATATATATATATATATATATATATATATATATATACATATATATATATATATATATATATATATGTATAATATATATATATATATATATATATATATATATATATATATATATATATATATATATATATATATATATATATATATATATATATATATATATATATATATATAATATATATATATATATATATGATGTTTGTACCGAGCTTCTTAAGGTATGGGCTGTAGACCGCAATTTCATTCCCTTGGGAAATTGGGAAAACCTGTCTTAGAGCTCGCCATCAATCCTAAGATTTTCGTTATTTCAGTTTCTGTGCATTATCTGTTACTTAGTACCGGTAGAGCGTTATATATATATATATATATATATATATATATATATATATATATATATATATATATATATATATATAATATATATATATATATATATATAGAGAGAGAAAGAGAGAGATATTATTACCTTACGTCCACATTTTTCAACAAGACTGGAAGCGATAATGGATCCCACAACTTGAACAGCACCGAGCACCATGGCTTGTTCATTAGGGCTCAGCAAGCCTTTATTGTCTGATGCCAAAGTGAAGATTTCTCCAGCGAAATTCAGAACGGGTATGGCACCACACACCTCTCTCGCTAGAGTCGATATCATTGCAATTTGGAAGGCCTTGAATAAAATTTTGTCAGTGACTGAAATGTAACAAAAACATAATTTATATTTCTTAATATACGTAAGAAAATCGAAAATATATATATATATATATATATATATATATATATATATATATATATATATATATATATATATATATATATATATATATATATATATATATATATATATATATACATATATATGTGTATATATTTTCGATTTTCTTTTTACACTGATTTCGTAAGTACAACTTTAAAACAGAATTTAAATGGTCTATTGGAATCGAGTAAATGTATTATATATAATTTTGTACTAAAAATATTTTAAGAAAATAATGTTTTATCTATACGTTCGTCTGTATGTATTTGTTCTACACACATTGGAACAAAATGTAAACCAATTAATATATAATATTTCCTTTGAAAACACTAAAGTACTGAGATGCTCCTACTACTTGACTTTGATACGGTGCGTGTTGAGTGGCGGAACTCAACGCTGCGCTTTATCTTGTTACCAGAGCCTTTACTCATCGTGTTTACAGTTAACTATATACAAAAATCGTTCGGCCATCGTGAAATCCGGTTGTTTGTGTTAATCTACATACATTATGCTTCATTTTGGTATCAAGATGACATACTTTGCAAACTTGCTCGTTTAAAAAACCCTGTCCTTATGCACGGCGTTTAATTTTTTATGTAATATTTTATCAAAGTGTCCAACCTTTTTTCAAAAGCCTTTTTTATCATTTTCGTGATATTAAGCCTTATAGAGCTACTATATAGTCTGTCTGTCTGTCTGTCTATCCGTCTGTCTGTCAAGGCCATTTTACTCAAGATCGCGTAGAGCTGTCGAGATCAAATTAATATTAAATATCTAGGTCTACAGTTCCTTGGAGTACATAAAAAATCAAAGTCCAAAGACAAAGCAATCAAAAGATACTAACGAGAGTGTATGCTTCATTCTTGCCGCATTTTGTATGAAATTCATAACAAAAACCTATATTGTACTTTCTATTGACCCAGATTTACAAAATTTGGCCTGGAGTTAGAATAGTACAGATATATCACAGAAAAAAAAACCATTATAATGTTATATTTACAGTTAATTTAATACAAAATTAGTATTATTAGTTACATTCTTAAATTTTTTAAATTGTACTTCCCGTTTAGCTACAATTATAAAATTGGTACGAAACCCTCAGCGCGCGAGGCCCAATCGCACTTGACCGAATTTTTGCATTAAATGGAGTGGAGAGATAGAATTTAGTGAAATATCACTTTATTTTATATTAACTGTGTATAGAGAATGTAAATAACGGGACGGTCATCGTGGCACAGGCGCAGGTCCGACTGTAAGCGCAATAGTTGAGGGTTCGATACCCAATTAGAGGACTGATTACATTTAAGTTATTTTCATACTGTGGCAAACAAAGCGCGGCGTTAAGTTCTGCGAATTCAGGTCTTTGCTTAGATTATTAGTAATATAACAAATAGAGGACATTTTGATTAAAATATGGTTAAGAATTACTTTTGGTAACTTCTTTAAAGCGTTTTCCTTAAAGCGTTTTCCTTAAAGCGTTTTCCTTGTATTACTTGTATAAAATTTTTTAACAACTAGTTGCCGCCCGCAACTTCGTTTGCGTCGAACTTTTACTTGCTACTGCCATTTACAACCTTTTGTCGTTGAAATTTAGCATGACAGTAGTTGAAGAAAACAAGCAAGTCAAGACACTCCGTTCTCCGTTTTCCATTCAAAAAATTAATTAATTTAACAATCTTAATTATTATTAATTGTTAATTATGAATTATTATTATTTATTATTAATTTTATTTCAGATTTCATGTATATATATATATATATATATATATATATATATATATACTTATATACATATATCATATATATATATACATATATATATATTATATATATATATATTATATATATATATATATATATATATATATCTATATATATATAGATATATATATATATATATATATATATATATATATATCTATATATATATATATATATATATATATATATCCGTTAAGTGGCGATACTCACGCCGCGCCTTTGAACTACTCAAAGGCGCGGCGTTGGTATCGCCACTCACGCCGCGATAGAATATTTTTTAGTTTTAATTTATTTTAATATATTACATATATATTATTAATAGAAATTAAACCTATTAGACACTATAGGTCTTAGTAAGGCTTACTAATAATTATTATTACAAATGCGTTTTAGTTGACTGTTGATTTCACATTCACGAGTACATTTTAAACAATCGTATATATATATATATATATATATATATATATATAGATATATATATATATATAATATATATATATATATATATATATATATATATATATATATATATATATTTAATATATTATATATATATATATATATATATAATATATATATATATATATATATTATATATATATATATCTATATATATATCATACTAATATAACTAACTGATTTTCATGGGCCGAAGCACTGGCTATATATATATATATATATATATATATATATATATATATATATATATATATATATATATATATACTAATACTAACTAACTGATTTTCATGGCCGAAGCACTGGCTAAAAGCTAGGCAATAAAAAAAGCTAAATAAATAACTAATATTATATTAAAATATGAATATTATATTAAAGCGAAATAAATAACTACTCACAAATAGTCTTAAGGAAGAATTGATTAGCTTCACTGTCCTTCTTATGTTCTTCGCGTATAAGGTTTATTTCGTCCTGTACAATATTATCCTCTTTGGACTTACATCGGAGCCATGCGATTGCTTTGGTAGCACGCTAAAAAGTTAAAAAAAAAGTATTTACATTCAATCTATATGCACATACTTTTTATTAATATAAATCAGTGGTTCCCAAACTCTTCTTGGGCGGGGATCATTGATCACAATGGAGGTATAAAAATAGAATATTTGTGTGTGTGTGTGTGTGTGTGATATAATTTAGAGTAGATTATAATTTATATGAATATTTTTTGTATTCAAGAGTATGCCAATCGCGTCACAATACATTATGTAGGATGTTACATAATTCAATAAACTCTACATTATTCAACTGTGGTCGAAAAGCAAAATTTTGATTTACAAAAAGGTATTCATATATGATTATTGTGGCGCAGTGGAGCAGTGTTTGTATATACGGTAGTTGTGGGCTGTGGATGGAATTAGGATATTTAAATATGGAATATGCATACATATGTACATAGTCAGAGAGGACGGAGCCCCAGACGCTGCGGTCCCTGCATACTTCTTTCGCCTCGTCCACTGTCATTAACCTCTTCATACTCTCCGGGGTCCTCGTGTTTTTTACGTGACCTTCCTTCAGTATCTTCGACACTGTGTTTTCGAATTTCAACCGAGGTCTCCCCTTACCTCTCTTACTTATAGAATATGGACGATCAATATTAGAGTCAGCTATTCCTATTTACTCTAAACAACAAAATATTTTAAAATAATAAGAAATTTTAAGCTTACTTCAAGTTTGCCAGTCTTCACGAGGTAGGATGGTGAATCTGGCATGAATACGAATAATGCCAAGTGGATAATGGGCACGGCGAGGCAGACCCAAAGGACTTCATAATAGTTTAGGAGATATCCAATGACGTAGAGCAGCAGGTTTCCAATTGTATGGAATAAAATGATCTGGCGACAAATATATTTTAGAGATAGGAGTTTTTTTATGAACACCTTCACTGCTGGTCCATTTCATTTTGAAGAACTTTGACCCAAATTGACTGTAAATTTCAATTATAATAATCATAAAAAAATCGATTTTATAGTCATGATATTAATACAAAGATCTACTTTCGATAAAACAAGAATCTTAATAATAAATTACTTTAAAAACCAGTTTGATTTTATATATACATATATTCTATACATACAAAACATCCCAGCGCGCCTCTAATACAGTCTTCGCTTATCTCTTTAGTGTATATCGGACAGATGATGTAACACCCAGACATGGTGATGCCGACGAGAGCTCGCGCCAGGATCAGGGCCCAAATGTCCAGAGAAATAAGTAGCAAGGCCCAACTTGCCTGGTGGTAAGATATTATTTTAAAATATTAAATCTAATATATTTAACGAAATTATCTTTCGCCAAATGATCGTTCATAACAATATTATCAAATCATATAAGAATTTTTCTGTAATATGATGATGGCGTAGGATGGTTTCCAAGATGGCGCGTTTTTATAAAATTTAAAAATGTTAAATATTTTTTATGTAAGGATTTCCGGATCCATAATATGTTTTTTTTATATATACATATGTCACACTAATATCACATCACGTGTTTAATTATACTTAACTAGTCACAATGTATAATCAAATAACTTTAGCAAGTATTACTAAATGACCAATTTAACCCAATTTGAGTATCGCTTACTAGAGTATGAATAAATTACTACAGTGTATATAAATAATTTATAGTTATTGTTATACGTAATTACATCGTTCATATATATCCAATGCTTATTTGTGTATATCTAAATTATAAAATTGATTAATGAAATAAGTTCAGATATTTTAGTAAATTATATTCATTATAAAGTAGTTTCAATGAAACTTACAGCGCCAGCTAACGATACCAGAATGAGGGCGAGTTTCCTCCCATACTTGTCCACAAAGTATGCAATCAGTGTGTTCGCAGGTATACATATTAGATAAGGTACAGCGGCCATCCATGAAATCTAAAAAAATAAAAAAATATATATGACACCTCTCCATATAACTTTAATAGCTGCATTCTTAATATGCAATAATAGTCCTTTAGGCATGTTATTGTTAAGACGATAATATATTGGTAAAGGAATTGACTTGACATCTTCTGCCACATGTACTGACGACAAAACAACTATTATTATATATAGATAATAAAATAAGACAGCAAGTAGTTTTTATTTACTTATATTTACTTACTTGATGATAAGTATCATTTTTTTTATTCTACTGGTGAAATGGTACAAATATATACGGTAAGCTAAATAAGGTAGCTTCAGCAACGAATTTTTCATGCCAAAGGAAAAAAAAAAATCAAATCCATATTCCTAAACACGTGTTCACACCAGTCTCGTGTTTATTATTAATTATTTATTCTGTGTTTAATATTTATTAATTTGATAGCGCCACAGTCAGTTTCAGTGCGTTTGTTTACAAGACGCTTGACGGTCACAGCACAGCCACAATATAGTGTCCAATGTTTCGGTCTGTATAGCACATATATAAAAATATTTTGTGAATGTATTTTTATATAGCACTGATTGATAGGAAATCATAATTGTATAGTCGTTTTCAGTATCGAATTAATACATTTATCAAAAATTTACATAATTTACATACAAAAAATAATTTACATGTAAAATAACCTATAGATAACCTAGAGTTAGTGATAAAACACTCTGGTCCCATATATGTATATATATGTACATATGTTAATAAGATTATCAGTTCCTACGTCACCATAATACAGGCTCTGTCTTGATAATGGTCCGGTTTTATAATTAAAATTAATGTCAATACTAAGACATGACGTTAACAAAGAACAAAGAGCGTCTCATTCGGTTTCATTGACTCATATCTCATGTTTCCATTCGATAGTGATGTAGGAGCTCTTAGTCTTTTTATCCATGCAATGGTAATGTCGAGTTATGATTATTTTATCGATTTCTTTATCACTAGTCAAAGGAACCTAGTGTTGAACCACGCTTAGATACCAGAGAAGAAAAAAAATATTATAAATATATATTTATATATAATAATATATGTATATAACATCCACGCATGGAGAACATGAATAAATAACTTGTAATATCTTTAAAATAATCAGAAATTGGATGGGAATCCGACACTAGATTCTCCGAAGTATATTACCTCAGTGTCAGTAAGAGGTACTACTGTTGGCGAGTCTTTGGACTGTAGCAACAGGGACATAGGTGACATCCATCCTATACTCGCACCGTACGAAATCACTGGCAGGTTTACTGAAAAGGAAAAGTATTTATTTAAGTTTTTGTCGATTAAAACAATTTGTCAGCAAATTTGATGCTCAATTGGTAGTTTGGTTGTAGGCTTGAACTCCATTCATGCAGGAAAAGAATTATTAAATACGTAGCATAATTTTTTTATGGAAGAGACAAGATGTCATCTGATGGTACATGATCACTGCCCACGACTCCGTGGGCAACCAGACGTGCTAAAGAAGCATTGCCGGCCTTTAAGGTAGAGTAAGACGCGCTTTTTGAATGTGCCCATGTCGTATAGACCTGGAATCACCGCCGGCTGTAGGCTATTCCATAGTTGTGTGGTACGTGGAAAAAGGTTCCTATAGAACCGTATCGTAGTAGAGTGCCAGAGAATGTTAGGAAGTTCTACAGCAGATATCAGGTCAAATAGTTGCTTAGAACACTCTCCATGATATAAGCCGTAGAGAAAGCACATATAGATTCCACATATACCAGGGTACGTAAAGTGAACCTAGTATTTAGACATTTCATTCTCCATTTTACGCCTTATTTGCCTTAAACATAGCGTATAGATTGCCCGATTCAACTCTTAAATCTCAAGCCGCCCTTTTGTGGTCGCACCAGAACGAGGTGATAAAGATAATTCCATTCTCCCCACTGGGGTTTGAACCCACAACTGTCGCGCAATAATCAGACGCTATGCCGCTACGTCACCATAGCCTCAAATACGTAAAAATAATAATTTTAGTATATAATAAATATTTTATTCATTTATAAATGTAACTTTTACTGTAAAGACATTGCTATTATTTGTTTTTAAGCACTATAAATAAAGAATGTATAAATAAGTTAATATATGCCAATATCTAGACATTGCGGGCTAAATGAAGACCCATGAAGCTTAAATTAAACATAAACGTGGTAATTGAACTCGCAAACATATATCATATCTCGTATGTACAGTACCACAATCGTTTCATCATTCACTCAATAATTCCGGCCAATTTAAAATGGTCGCTACTAAATTATTTTTAATCAATACTTTGTACTGGCTTTAATATTTGATAATATCTACTCTTGTTGCTAGCCGCCGCTTTGTCTACCACAGCGGGGTTATGGAGATGATTTAAAGAAAAATAGCTAATATAAAAAAGCTGCGCTTTCACAGTCACCTACGCCACTGTGGCACAACTAACTAATAACTAACTACACATAGTACACATATATATATATATATATATATATATATATATATATATATATATATATATATATATATATATATATATATATATATATATATATATATCCTAAGCGAGACAGGTTTGGCCGCTTAGTATGCAATGCTTTAAGCAATTAAAGGAAAGCGGGAAGCAGTGTCAGTTTCATTTTTATCGTTTTTAACTTTCATGCGGCTTTAATATTTTTGATTTTAATAAAAACGCATGACGACCTGTATGAAGAGGCCAATGACGGGGCGAGGTGAAGGAGGTATGCAGGGACCGCAGCGTTTGGCGCTCCGTTCTTTTTGGATATCCCGCTAGGGATGAAGCGTAAACGTAAAAAAAGAAGGCCTCAAGTAATATTTCAAGCCACATAAACCAGTTATAAAACCAAGTTATTTTTTTTATAAAAATAAAAAATATTCGGTACAAACTTTTTTAATCGATGAAATATTAATATATGCTTATTTATTAATACTATACTCGTTTTACGTAAAATTAGGTCGATTTGACTATTTTCGATTTAAGATATGTAAAGGATTTGTAAGTTAGTGGCAAAAAAGACTAAAGCTCGCTCAAGCACAAAGCTCAAGCTCCTCTCTCTATCTAAGCGAAATGTTTTGTTATCTTTACGTATTTTAGTCATTCATTAAGACACACGAAGAATATATATATATATATATATATATATATATATATATATATATATATATATATATATATATATATATATATATATATATATATATATATATATATATATATATATATATATATATATGAGTTCAACAGGCGGGCTTAACGGTAAAAAGCTTTTACTCCCAGCCAACTTTGTTGTATGGCAAAATAAATGTACAAATAAATGTACATATAAAGAACAATACTATACAACTAAACATAGTGTCTAAGCTTTCCGTTCTCTAAGACTAAAGCTGGTGACACCAATATTTTCTTTTAATATTTTTTGTTCCAAGTGAATTTCAAACCTAAACGAATTGCTACTTGCCAATTAAACCACTATAGATGCTATGAATTGCATGGTATGGAAATTTAAAGAACGTAGAGTTATATCACTAAACTCTGTCACTACACGACCTTATCACTCACTCGCTTATATTCTATACATACATACCTACATTCGTTAAAAAAAATTATAATTTATAAACTTACTTAATACGGCACATAATATTTGATTTATTTTGCTATTTTCCCCAAACAGTAGATTTTTTTTCTTTAACATTTTACACTACATTTATCGCACTTGGACTTGGAACTGGAAGCAGGTTATTTTTATAAGTTCTTTTTTCTCATACACGCACTAGCCGTTGGAAAGCCTACTCGAAACTGAATCGACGGCGTCTTCTCGCTCAGGATGAGCAAAAACGAGTATCGTAATAATAAGTAGCAATGCAGACTAATATAATCTTTTTATAGACTGGAGCTTAACGCTTTAGAGAATTCCACTTTTAACGCTTAACGCTTTAGAGAATTTCACTTTTTAAACGAATCTGAGGCGAAAAGGATTTGAGGCGAAAAGAACTTGAGGTGAAAAGAATTAGAGGCGAAAAGAACTTGAGGCGAAAAGAATTTGAGGCGTAACTTAATGCCGAACTTGGGTCATACTAGAGCATAGAAATTAATATATTTGGTTTTCCCCAAATGACGATTACTTTGATAGTCATTGGACAATGTATAAAGTTTTACATATGTATTTTTTATACGGTATTTTATTAATGCTGTCTGTGTAAATAAACCCTTTTTACTACATGCAAATTCCAACGTTGCCATGACTACGGATGAGGAAAAATTATTGTATACTTGAATAACTGCTAAATTTTTTCCTGACACTAGTTGTGTCGCTCGCAGCTTTGCCTGCGCGTTTTTTCAAACGATATTGTAGACAAGCGACCAGTTTCCAGCTCCGCTCGCTTGACCGATGTTCTCCGATTTACTTTAACATAATATATTGCTAAAAAGCAATATATTATGTTAAAATAAAATAAAAAAAAATTTAAGGGAATCGAACAGTTCAATAAGTAATTGAAACACAGAACATACAAAATAGTACAAATACCAATTAATTTTCCACAGACTACTAAACACGTACACTTCTTGTACACCAGTTATTAATAATGATCATAATAATATATAACATATAATAATAATAATGCACTCGACAATAAAAATAAATACAAATTGACTCAAGCAATAAACTTAACTTCACTTAAGTTACTGTTCTTAATACAATTTTTGAAATTTACGTATGCCAAATTAAATATGTCTAAATCAAAATACTTGTAATGAAATTTTTTGCACGCACGTGACACGAAGTTATTTGAAGCATATTTTGTATTAAATTTAGGTATTGCAAATAAGGGCAGAGAATTTTTTTATACAAGGATTCGATCCTCTTAATATAAACTTTATATTGTGGATTCCAGCATGTGGAACAATATTCCAGTGAAGACCGAATCAGAACATTAGCCTTTAGACTTTATATTACAGACTATAATTAAAGACTATAATTAAGACTTATAATTAAAGACTATGGGATTTTTCTTTCTTGTAAATGTGATAATATTCGATTTTTTTATATTTATATAAAGGTGGTTCGAATTACAATAAGATATTAATCTACATAAATCCTCCTGAAGTAAATTACAATCATGTAAAGTTTCAATTTACTTAAATATTTTCATATCGTCAGCGTAAAGAAGGACTTTAGAATGATGAAAACAAGAAGTTACATCATTTAAATATATATTAAAGAGAAGTGGGCCAAGATGTGAACCCTGAGGCACTCCTGAGGAGACTGACAGAAACGTTGAACAGCGACCCTTTACAGTAACAGCCTGACTTCGATTTCTAAGATATGAGCAAAACCAACGGAGTATATCACCATGAACACCGAACTGTCCCAATTAGTGTATCAAAAAGTCGTGTGATATTTTGTCAAAAGCTTTTGTATAATCAGTATACACTGCAGCCATCTGCAGCTTATTATCCATAGCAGTATAAAGATAATCTAAAAATTCGCATTCATTCGTTACTTTGTGTGGATTTGCGAGCTACAAAGCCATGTTGTTCTGGAATTATAAATGATCGAGTTATTTGTGTGAAGGTATCATAAATGATCTTCTCAAACAGCTTGGGTATAGTGCTCAATTTTGAAATTGGATGGTAATTAGGAATATCTTGTTTAGTACCAATTTTAAATACTAACTAAGATTTTTTTCCATTCTAAAGGCATTTTAACCAGTTTCACGGAGCTAGAAAATAGCATAGACAGTGGTATAGCTAACTGCTCACAGCACTTATGTTGAAATAAAGGTGGTATTTTATCCGGACCTGCACCCTTACTGACATCCAAACGTGTTAAATATCCGGAAATTTGCGCAATCTTAAATGTGACCGTATCAATGTCTACCAATACCGTGGGAGTAGACATTTGCAAAAAATCGATGCAGAGTTAAAATAATTATTATACACAAATTTCCACAGGATCGGAAGTAGTATAATCACCCAAAGACTTTATATAAGACCAAAAATGTTCACTGTTCATACCAATTTCATATTATATATTATAATGTTACTGATAAAGCTATTGTAACAGTCATCTACGAGTATCATACTTTTTTCTGTCTCTCTCAGTATAACAAGAGATGGTGTTCATAAGCTTTCCACTTACAATGAAATTTTAGCTTTTCTTTTATAATTTAAATTTTTATAAATATGCATGTATTGTATCTATTTCTTTTTCCTTTCAAATCACTTTGTCTAGAAAACATTTTATCCTCTAGTGAAAGTTTCATAAAAATCGGTTCAGCTGTTCCTGAGATAAGCCATGACAAACGAAAAGACAGACAAGCAAATAAAAATTGTCAAAATTTATTTGTATAACTATATACAATACTATATATAAAACTCAGTTATTTTGAAATCACAAACACCACACTCCAATTTTATTTTTATATATATATATACATTTATATATATATATATATTTATATATATATATATATATATATATATATATATATATATATATATATATATATAGATTTAAAAATTCAAGTTGGTATAAGCCTACTGTAGGCTTTTAGAATGTCGTTTCGACCTAGTTAAGTATTACATAGCGATGGGGACTCCCCGCGAAGCAAAACATAATGAGGAAAATAAGATCTTTGATTTTTGCTATTTTTTTACACATTTTAACCCGACATTACCAGTTCTTCACTTGTCTATCCGTGACCACGGACAGTTGGAGCTGTCGAGTTCCCAAAAATAAATTGTTTCATATAAAACAATAAGTATGTTAATGTATAAGCTATAATATATGTTAGAGGTGTATATAATAATTTAACAACAAGGTTTTATCAGAAAATATTTGAATTTAAAACTAATTTATTCAATTGACGTCGTTTGAACTTTGTCATGTACACTCACACTAGCACACTATCGTTGGTAGAAGATTTGCAACTAATATTTATCATAGACCTGTGTTTCTGTTTTCTTTAAGCATATCCGCATACTTGCATACTGCATGGTTAAAGTCAAAATCTCTTCAGACTCGTTGATAAATATAACTTTTTCTATTTAAAACTTTTAAAGGTAAAGTAAACTTCACTTCATTATATTTACGTACTAAAGGGTTAGGGCTATATTTTATATTTTTATTAGCTAAATAATAACGAACACCCCTATTTCACATATTAAGAAACAGTTGGTAATCTCTGTATATGCGGGATATAGCATAAATTAGACTAAAAACGAAAAAAAATAATAATTTCTGAAATAATCTTTGCCAAAACGTCGTTTAATATGCGCTATAAATTGAGGCCAATTTGTTGGAGAAACAAAAAAGAGATGGAGCTATTGGACACTTCGCGTAATCTGATATTGAATATAGTACTATTTTAAATACCACAAATGTTCTGTAATATAGACAAAATATAGTCGATGGTAATATAAAAACGCTGGAACCGCTTATATATTATTAGGAAATTATATTAATAATATTATTTCTTCGGCCATCACAGCTCAGTGGTATAGCTTGTGTTTGTAAACACCATGGTTATGGGTTCGGTCAGTACTATGAGAAATGTTAATAGCTGTTGAACCGTCGCAGTCAAGAGAAACACGCAATGTTTCGCTTTCAAGTGAAAAAATCGAGAGTGAATATCTATCTGGAATATTATCTTGACACTTGGTTTTGTATATACACCGTGCAATGCGGGATAAAGCGTGAAAGACAGCGTGACGTGAAAAACAATATTATTTTTTTACATTATAAGTTAAATAAGCATACACTCACACACACATACACACACACACACACACACACACACACACACACACACACACACACACACACACACACACACACACACACGCACATACACTTGATATTCATCTGACCATCTCTCTGTGATAATTATTTACGACAAATTTCTAAATATTCAAATGTAAGTTTCTATATTATAATATTAATAACTAGTTATTAATTATGTCTATATTATATTCTGTTTATATTATATTTCTTTGTATTATATAAATATTTTTTTAATAAAATATCATTGATTTATATATTTGAAATTTCCAAAATAATCTGAATTATGAAATATTTATTAGAAATATTTTGAGTTCTTCGCACAAAGTAAAAGTAAAAAGTTGTAAGTGGTATTGCAAGGCCAAGAACGGAAAATTGATAGAAGTGCCTTTTTTGAGAAAAAGTAGCGGAATTCGTCGAAACACTCGGCTCTTGTCGAGGAGCTGGATTATACGAGACCTTAACCCACCAAAAGTACGTCAGAAAAGTCGAGATATATTAGTCAAGCCGTATCCATTGCCTACCAAGAATTTCGCCGTGAGTGTGAGATATATCCCCAGAATGCTATAGGCTATTAAAATACGAAAAAAATCCCAGTTTCAATAGAGAAGCTAGCTTGGAAGCTTTCTACCTCCTGGGACCTACTAATAAAAACATTAAAGTCCCAAACCAGAAGGCAGGAAACAGTCAGCTCATTCTGCAGGAGTCCAGGGCAGTACGCGAGGCAACTCAGAAACCGTTGGCGGTAGTTTGATATAATAATTATATCAACTGACAGACAGATGCCACCTCAGTCTGCCTGTCAGTCGTGACCACGGACTACTGCAAAGTGTTCCAAACAAAAGGGGTACTGTACCTTACAAAAATTATAGAGCAAAATTCTAAAACAGTCGAAACAATATTTTATATTTTTAAAATAAATTAAGCATATACATTTTTTTTTATAAATTAACATTAAATATGATTTGATATTTTTGAATTATTGAAAGTATATTTGATTAGTTTAAACCGTATAGAAATTCATTTTTTTTATATCCAAGTAACTATCGCCTGAAAATGAAACCAGTTGGAATTGGTGCTCTACATCTAAACGGCGAAAGTTATGTGATGTAGACTGAGTTTAGCTTTCTTAGCCTTCCTTGATAAATGAACTATCTAACACGAAAATATTTTTTTATTCCAACAATTAGTTCTTAAGATAAGATCGTTCAACCAAACCAACACTTCAGCTTTATAATATGATATAGAATACTTTCCTTATTCTGCATAAACTTATGTAAATGCATCTGTAATGACCACTTTATATTTAATAGGACAGGTGTTATGTAATTAATGGAAATCGTATGCCTGATAGCCAGACAAGTAACGCTTGCCCGATATCTGCGCGGGCGCATTGCAAAAGTTTGCAAGCTAGTAAATGCGTTTAACAA
Organism: Dione juno; assembly: GCA_037127375.1. Lineage (NCBI taxonomy): Eukaryota > Metazoa > Arthropoda > Insecta > Lepidoptera > Nymphalidae > Dione > Dione juno. The sequence continues at coordinate 5,648,502 of JAXRJS010000088.1, read as the reverse complement.
CCGGTCCTCTATACCTACGTGTATACTAGATTGGGCGGTGTCATTTGGACAACGATTGTCACTACAGCTATCCTCGATGTCTAAGATAGTGTCCACTGAATGAAAATTAATATATTTGCAGTCTTACATGAGAAAGAACTAATTTACGTTATTTTTTCATATGAATAACAAATGCATTGTCCAAATACATTCAGTCTTTAGAGACTTGGGAATCTCTTGGGAATCTCTCTTGGGTATCTCACCTGTCTATATCATGATTATAGGAATAATCTGAAATATTTGTCAGTCTGTATACAGCATTTCCGCATATTACACTGGAAAAGATAAAACTATAATATTAATGGTACGAGAGTATGTCTGATCTGGTGTTATATTTAAAAAAATTCTTTGGAAGCCGAAAAGTGGAATATTGGGAACAGAGTCACTAAGTAGTCACTAAGAAGTCACTACGATAAAAAAATAAACTTGTATTTTTTTGTAATTTTGCATAGCTTATCAATTATCCACTTTCCTCTCGAATCCAAGATATTGCGTGATAAGTGGCGGAATTAAACGCCGCGCCTTATCTAATATGATAATAAACAATGTTTAAATATAACCAAAACCGATCGAGCCTAAGATTAATATATAAACAAATATAATATTATCCGTCTTTGTTTGTATCAAGTATGTATGTAGTATAAAATAAAGCTATCATTTTTATTTACATTTATTTAATAGTCATACAAAATGTTTACATAATTATTAAAAGACAAATAATATGTTTTTGAAATATCTTACGTAAAACTTTCAGGTTCAACATCATGAATTTTCCTCCCATAGGCGGATGGTACTCATTATCTTCCAGTATATGTTTCATAGAAAGACAGACAAAATTTTTGAAAATGTTTATTTGTGCTTTAGTATTATGTAAATACACTTGAAAAAACATAGTTATTTTGACATTTATACTAAAATAAATTATTTTTAGTCACATAGTTCTTGCGTGATCCGCGTACAAATAAACAGACAGACAGACAAAATATATAAAGTTGGTTTTTTAGCTTTTATTATCGATATATAAAACATCCACTACTAACTGTATCGATAATGACACGACGTTTCTAGTGAAGGCGAAGTAAGTAACTCTCAAAAATATAAACAGTTCCTCGATCTTTTATTATATTGTATAATAGTTATATGGTATACTTCAAAATTAAATAGCATTTTTTTTCTCTATGAACATTACTGACTTACATAATAAAGTAATTTTAACAGCTTCACGCTGTATCCCGCACAGCAGGATAGACAGAGGGAACCTAGCGTTAAGTAGCAACTAAAAAAATCGTTTTTCTTGCATAGAATAGGGAATCCAATTTCAAAACACTATCTCCACTTTCCGCTTGAACCAAATACATCGCTTTTTAAGCGGACTAAATAAATGTATAATTTTCAAGCGGATCTCTACGCCTTGCTTTGTATTTTTCTTTAGACAATACTGTCTTTCTTGCGTGTTTAAAATTATTAGAAATACCTTTTTTTTCTCAACTTCACGCTTTATAACGCAATGTTGGGTAGGCAGATAGCACCAAGTGTCAAAACACTTAGTTCTTCAGGTCCTTGGGACATTGCGTGGAGTCAATGATGCGTAAAAAATGCGCCGTTAAATGTCTTACTTAATAAATAAAATGTTGCCACAATGAGAAACTGAACCCAGATCTAGTATATGTTCCATTGGATTTTAAATCATTTTTTTTTATTTTTGTAGTTTAAAATTACAACATTACAAACTCTTGGTCCGCACCTTTTTGAACTTACAATAATTTTATTTTCTTTTATAATTCTATGGATATATAGAATTAATACTTACTTTATTTTATAATTTTTTCATTAATTGCCACATAGCAGGGGGAACCGTAAGTTGCTGGAGCCTAGTATTAAGACACACCGTTCCCCACTTTTCGTCATACGAGGCATTGCATGTGCGTTGTATTCTCCCGGAATAAGAACCGATCCCATCATCGTCACGTCACCGTCGCTGCGCCATAGGCTTCTAGCTTTTTTAACAGTTTTGTAAAGAGCTATTCTAATATTGTTTGTCCTGAGTGGTTATGGAAACACTTATTTTTACTTTAAGCACTGGCCTTATATTTTTGTGTTTAGTAGGAATCGTAAATAACGTACTTATAAGTAAGTTTTCTCTAACCTCGGATTCCCGCTAGGGGAATTGTTTTATTTATTTATTTATTTATTCGCTTTGGCAAGACTGAGCGCAACGTTCTACACACGCACACGCTCTACACTCAACTCAAATTTGGGTAAATAGTTATTAATAATATTTAATTTGTTTCACTGTTTGGAATCTTGGTACATTCTGTTTTTTTTTTGTCCATTTATTTGTCATTTATATTTTCCTTCATCATGTGACCTATCCAGCTCCATTTAAGTTGTTTGATCTTGACAAGAACATCCTCAATTTTTATTTTATATCTGTTATAGCAGTCAACGAAATTGCATATTAAATAAACTATTTTAAAATTCGTCTATTTTTTAGTTTCAAGCTTTTGAGTAAGCGGAAATTATACCTGGTGAAAAAGCTCCGTTCTCTACTTTCTGTCTATATTTTATATTAAACGGTCCTGAATATCTACTGGCTGAACTTAACGCCGCGCTTTCTTTTCTTGCCAGAGCGAGAATAACGAAAATAATCCATTCTCCCCAATTGGGAATCGAACCCGAAACCACACCACGGCCTGGATATTCTACATTGTTGTTTTTTTTTATATACCAGATAACAATATGTGATTAACATATATATCACTTTACTATGGAATCAGATAAATATACGCTGCGGACGTTTTAAGCAAATATGAAATGCGGACGTTTTAAACAAATGTTAGTGTTTAACGCCGATAACAGTGTGATGTGTAATTTTAAGTTACTTGTAATCTGTTTACCGTAAGTCTTTATTACTTTGTATGAAGCAAATATTATTAATAATTAACATTATATTTTATATTTACGTATAGATTAAATCTTTTCAGTTGTAAAGATACTGATGGAATTGTTGCACTGACATATTCATATCTGGGGGAAGTAGGGGAAGGGCGGTCGGCGTGTGGAAAATATTAAGACGGAAATATTAAAAAAAAAAAAAAAAAAAAAATCTTTCACTTTATCGGCTTTTTACTACTTACGGCTACTTACGGCTACTTTTAAAAAATCTTTCACTTTTTATTATAATTGAAAACAGCCGTCGCGTAAGTACTTTTTTTTTTATTTCTATAAAGGTACCTTGGAAAGTATCGCCTGTTGAATACGCCCATAGTTTTTTTTTCCTTTTTTTTTAGCATTATAGGTAGTGGGAACTTAGTGTTAAGACACGTTGTTCCCCACTTTTTGCATCGAGACATTACGAGTTGAGTGGCGGAGAGTACTCTACGTCGCGTTTGGTCTTGTTACTAGAGCGAGAAAAATAAAAAAAAAGTTCATATCCCTAAATGGCACTCCGTTCTCCATTTTCCACCCAGTTGACTTAGAATTTACCAGATTTTATGAATTTAATTATTTACTATAAAATAATTTAATTATTTACTATAAATTATTTGCTATAAAAACATTTTTTGTGGGAAAAAACTTTCCTTTAACACTTAAATATATTTGAATAGCTTCAGGCTGTATGCCGCATATACTAGGGTAGGCAGAGGGAGCCAAGAATTAAGACACTCCGTTCCACGCGATTCGCCTTTCGAGGCATTGTGAGTGGAAATTGAACTCACAGCTATAACATTTACAGCGAGGTGCGCTATATCAAGGCGGCCTCCTTCATTCCTATAGAGATGCCTAAAAAATGTAAATATTTAAGCAATTCATTATTTAGATAATATTTAGATATGAAGAATCATAATGATGTAATTTATTAGACAATTACTGGAGGTAAACATTTTTTTTTAATCTTAGCACAAATATTAATAATCTGTCAAATTAAGAAATGTTATTCGTCAAAATGATTCTGTCAAGGCCAACCCGACCCGACATCTGGTACAAAGTAATAATATTAATAACAATAATAATCCTTTATAAAAAATTAAAAAATACACCAAAACGTAAATAATATTAAAAAAAAACACAGAAATTGTACAAAAAGCGGCCTTATTGCTTAATAGCAATTTCTGCCAGGCAACCTTAATGCAGAGGAAATAGCAAAATTGATATTGGGGATAGGGTGTCAAAAAAATATTAGCATGCATACATAAAAAAATAATAATAATAAAATATATATAAAATAAAATAGGTACATATATAACTAAAATATAGGTATATACATATATACAAACATAAATACATACATATATAAATACATACATTTATACATATAACAATAATATATACATTGTGAATAATGGAATATCAAGAAAAATAAGAAATAAAATATAAATAAAACTTTAGGTGTCACAGTGTGCTTTAACATATTTAACTTTTAAACTGCGTTTAAAAGTTAAATATGTTTTAGCATTTCTGACATCCAGAGGAAGGGAACTCCATAACCAACAGGCAGTTGCGGTAAAGGAGCTGCTATAAAAGGATGAGGTGTGGGAAGGGATTTTCAAAGAGCGAAGATGTCGAGAATGTGACTCGCCCAAAAACTAAAGCTTTTCGTAGTAAACGGTATTCGGTATAAAAGTTCTTTGAACCTAGGTTCTTTGGACCTACGGTTCCCTCTGCCTGCTACGTTAAGGACACAGCGTAAAGCTAAAAAATAAATAAAATAGCAATCTGACATAAATATTTTGCAATATTGTATAATATAACTAAACATTAAAGTCAAATTATAAAATATATATTTCCTCATATGTGATAATCTAAATAACAAATTTATACTCTTTGCCAAAATAGATAACGATATTGGCAACCAAGCACGTCACTACTAATTTTATTTATGTCAAAAACAGTACAGTATTATCTGTCCCAATAATGGGATTACCCGATATAAAAACAAACTTTTATTATCACCACTGAGTCCGCAGATATTTACTAAATATGTTGTATATTTACGATTTTATATACAAATTTAGATTTATTTTCATGAGTCATGAGTTTATTTGACATTGAATTGTGTTAAGTGTTCTGTGGTTATTACTAATAACTTATTAGTATTATGTACTAGATAAGTAATTAAGGGACGAGCTGTAAAGTTTACAAATAATAATTTATTATTTATTAGTCGAGTAGAGTGCTATTAAATGTGTTATTGAGTGGTACTCTAAACATGATTAACACATTAGTATTCCTGGATATGGAGACCACTGGCATAACGAAGCATGAAATGCATAGAACGAAAATAACCGAATTGTGCCTAATTGCTGTTAAAACTGAACACTTATTGGATACTCGGTGTGGTTTAATGCCACGCGTGAAACATAAAATCACTATGTGCTTCAATCCGTGCAAGTTTATAATACCGGGGTGCTCTGATGAAACCGGCTTGACCAATGAATTGTTAGAAAACGAACCGACTTTTGATAAAAAGGTATTTACAATATTCAATACATTTATAAATATGTTGGAAAAACCCGTGTGTTTAATAGCTCATAATGGATTAAGGTTTGATTTTCCCATTTTGAGGACTATATTTAACAGTTTACATGTCGATTTTTGTCCAGATCTTCTATGTTCTGACAGTCTACATTTCTTTTATGATATATTGGAAGGTCAGAAAAGGGAGCAACCAACATATAAAGTTATTCCATCAGATACAGTTGAAATAATTGATTTACTTGACAGTGATGATGATGATATTCAAAAAATCAATGAATCTACACCAAAAAAAATGACTATAAGTCAGAATATACTAAATTATAAGAGTGACAATGTGCCTTTAAAAGATAAACTGAATTGGTTCGAGGAAAAACCGAAAGAATCCTATAGATTAAAGAATATTTATAGGAGGCTTATGAAGAGATCACCAAGAGAGGCTCATAGAGCTGAAAACGATTGCTTAATGATGCTAGAATGTGCCGTAGTTTTATCCAAAGATTTTGTTATGTGGGTCAATAAGAACAATTTTGAGTTCTCTATGGTAAAACCAATGACTGCGTTAGGGCCTTGATGTAATTTTATACTATTTTTACAAGGAAATTTTACAAATTTTATTACTATATGTATTTCAAATTTATATGTTTTTTAGAAATATTTATAACAGTAATAGCTTCTCTTTTGAGATATATGTTTATTTTTTATTTTGTAAGATTTTATAATATTATTAATATATAAAATAAGTATTTAATATCATTCTATGATATTATGTATATTTTTTTAAATGTGATGGTTTTATGTGACTATGTGTATCCAATGGTGCTAGGAATTTCACAATTACTATAAGACATAGGTGCAATCAATTTTAATTTTATTTTTTGAGATTTAAAATTATATATACAATTTTATTGATTTAAATCTATAGGAGTCTAGCACAAATTTTTTGTGAAGAAATTGTTTGTATATGTTATAAATAAACTAAGTTAAATTGAATATAATATATATTTATGTATAGTGTGTGTGTTTTGTTATGTGACTCAATAAGATCAATCAAGAGTTTTTTATATTTAAATAAATGACAATTTCAATTTTATACAATTTTTATAAGGAATTTATATTTTTATAGAAATACAGATTTTAGCTATAAATTTCATAATAGTGGTTTCTTTTTTCTTAATTTTATGGATATTTTTTATATTTTAAGTTATTAAATAAATATTTAATATCAGGGAATATTAAATATATAATTTTAAATGACAATGCTATCAATGGTGCTAGGAATTGTACTATAACTATAAGTGCTATAATTTTATATATAATAATTAGAGATATAAGATTTAAAAAAAAATTTGTTGTTTTAAATCTATATGAAAATTTTACATTAAGAAAATTCAAGGAAATTATGTGATATATGGATATACCAAAAACAAATGAAATTTTTTTATATGTTACTTATATATTGTAAACATTTATTTTGATTTAGTCAATTTAACCAAAATGTATAAATGGCATAATTTTTTATGATCTTATATTTTTTATATTGTAATAAAAAAAAATCCAGAAACTTACAACTCTTTTTATTTCATGGTTGTTTAAATACTGTATGAGACCGTTATGGTGCAGCAATATAGAATGACAGTGAATGGGGCTGTTGTGGGTTCAATTCTGATACTGAATTATTTAACTTCTATGCTTTGCAAAGGGTGGTGTTTTACGGAAAGTGGGGACTGGAATGTATTTACTATATATTTTTTATGATTGTTTTTAAATAACAGATAATAAATAAAACACATTGTAGATTAACAATTTATTTAAAAAAAATAACGCTTTATTACTAAGTTATGGCTAAATTTATATATTTTTTTTCTCAATATACATATTAGGATGGCTTAGAACTTTGAATAATAACACAAGTAATAATTCAAATTGAATAATATGAAAATTTCAACGTATCCATGTAAAGTGGATAATCTTTACTCATTTAATGTTTAATTTAATGTCTCATCCCACCCTGAGAGTATAAAATTTTGACAGATAATAAATGTTTATAAAGGTAATATAGCACCTATTTTAGTAACATTGTAGATTTGGTAAAAAAACTAAATAATTTTATTTATAAAATTTTATTTTGGCATGTTGACTTGCATGATTGTTTTTTTTTTAATGTATACTAGTCTTAGTTTATATAAACAATGAAATCCCGTATAAGAATTAATTAATTAGTATGTGATGTGGTATGAAATTTTTTGTAAATTTTACATATACTCGTATATTGAAATAATTTAAACTAACCCCTTTTTAAATATAAGATTTTTTAGTTTCAGCTGTATCAGTATATTTGTTATTTCAAAAAAGGTTTTAAGAATTAATAAATAAAAAGTAATCTTATTATATTTTTTAATTATTTATCATACACATAATAAAGGTAAAACGTGTATGATATCAAAAATAAATCCTTTATTTTTTTTTATGTTTTTTTTTATCTATCTGTATTTTGAGTTTTGCCAGCCATCTGAACAAGCTTAGGTACTAAAGGTATTAATTATGGAACACAACCTGGTATTTGAGAGTTAGTTATGAATAATATTAACATAAAAAATCAATTTTGACTTTTATCAAATCAACTATAATATACTATATACAACTATATTATATACAGTTTATTTCAAAAGTGACGTAAGTCCATTTTTCAAAAAAGAGATTTTATAGGATTAATGTTTTATTTTATGTTAATTTTGAAATATATACAGAGTTCATGTTTAAATTCTTAAAAAAATCGTATTAGTGTATAAGTTAGTTAATTAACTTAAATATTAAATTTTAATTTGCTCAGAACATAAGAAAATGGACTTACACTACTTTTAAAATAAACGATATTCGATCTTGTCGACAACAATATACTGTGCTTATATATTTGCATGAATGTGCATTAAATTTGAAATAAAAGTTTTACAAAAAAAAAAAGAAAGAAAAATATAAAAATAGTCTCAATAGATTAAATAAATTATTTAGATTTTTTTACTATATAAAAAAAAATGTTTCAATTCAATTTCAACACTGCACTGGCCTAATATATTTTTAAGTCTTTTTTGTTACTTGCAGCATCTTAGAAACACTATTCATTTTTAATGTAAATTTTAGACATTTCAAGTTTTCTGACATCAAGAAATTGGGTGTTAAGTGACGGAACTCAACGCCGCGCTCACTCTGAAGTTTTACTTTCCTTTATAAATCTATGGAAATCGTATAACAGACGTGCCCACAGCGTCGTCGCTGCACGCATGCGCCAACGCAGACTCGAAATCTTGTGGTAGGAACACCTGTATAAAAAACAAGTATTAGTTTTTTTTTATATTTATATTTCTATATACTTTAGAAAATGTAGAAAAAATATTAAAAAAAAATTGCTTCACACAATTTTTTTGCAAATATATTTTATAATGTCAACGTAACTAATAATTGAAAAATAAATATTTTAATTTGAAAATAAAACGTAAAATAAAACGTGTATTTAGTTCATAAGCTATATACACTGGTACTAGCAGGTACTAGTAGAAGCAAAATAAAAGTTGTATAAAAAGATCTAGAATGAGGTCAGATTTCACCTTATCTTATTTTACCTCACCTTATCTAACACAGGTGACAGTTGCGCTGAATCAACGAGTAATCTTAAACTCTCTAAACTATTCTGTAAGTGACTTCTATCTTCAAGCCAATCTGTATTTGACCCACATCCCAAGAGCCACTGTTAAAAAAAAGAAAACAGTTTAAAATTAACCTTTTTTTGAGACATTGCGTTTAGAGTGACTTAACTCTATGCAGAATGGCCTAACTTGAAATGAATATAATTTCTTATTTTATTTCAATTAATCCATAAAAATCTATAGGACCCGTTGTCGCGTGAAATACACGTTGTCATAGCAACGTGTATGTCACTTTATAGAAAAGTTATATTGTTAAGCATATGGCAGTGTGTGTAATGTTTTATATATTGATATAATGTACTTTATTAGCATTATTATTGAAAAATATAAGCGTTCTGCACTTCTCCTACACAGACACACACACGCACACGCACGCACGCACACACACATACACACATACACACATATAAACATACACACATACACACATACACACATATAAACATACACACATACACACAGACACACACACACACATAAACAATAAGTGTGCCAAATTTCATACTCCTCCGTTTTAGCTTCACTTATAGGTATAATATAGGTATAGATATTGTATAGTAATTTTAGTTCTATCACTTACATACATGTGACATTTTGGTTAGATTTATTTATAGACGAGTAAAATGGACAGAAACAGATTATTATTCTATACCAACTATATCTTCACGCTGTATCCCGCATATAGCAGGGTAGGCAGAGGGAACCGAGTATTTGAGACATTAAGTTTTGGAACTAAGGAAGAGACATAACTATAAAATGCAATATTGTAAAACTTAAACGTAACTTTTTACAATTCAATAATAATAGATTACAGTTTTCATACAAAAAATGGGATATATATTTTGTTTGAATACAACATATCATAATAAATGTCATCAATCGCCAAATTCTAATTTTAAATACTTATTAATTTTAACACTTACCCTAAATGCCCTAAAAGTGTAGAATAAAGTGCAAAACGATATCCAAAATGGCGTCGGAAGCCTATCGGTTATTAGAGGCTTGGGGTTTAAGTCCACTATAGCGTGGCGTGGCGCTGTTGCTCTATAACAAAAATAATATTGATATTTTATTATTACATATAAATAAAAAATATTATAATGGGAATCGAACCCACAACCATCGCGGTCACAGATAAAAATAAATAGGTTATCCAGAATAAAAATATACTTTCAATTCCAACTAGCGTAGAACTGTAACTAAAACTAAGCCTAATCCTGCTTTCTTCCAAGCACTTACTTTAGTAACCCAGGCTGAGGGTGTGGAGCTCCTTGGCAGCTGATGACGCAGTCCCAGGGTCCGACTCGACTCGCGTACTGCTCGAGCGCCAGCCACGACGGCACCACGTGGGAGTTGGTGCCGTCCGTGTCTATGAATTCTTGGGCACCTGTGGTTTTTGGAGAATAAAAGAAGTATAGAAGTCTTCTATATACGGACACAGAATATATACTACGTATATTGATGTCATAAAATAAGTATAATAAAACTTCAAAAATATTATTTTTTTTTTCTTCGCTCTGGCAACGAGGTAAAAGCGCGGCGTTGTGATCCACAACTTGATGCCCCAAAAGGCGGGAAGCGGGGAACGGAGTGTCTTAACACCATGTCCCTCGAGCCTACGGTTCCCTCTGCCTACCCTGCTATGTGCGGGATTTACTAACCGTTAATAATAATAATATATATTATTATTAAAATTTACCCATATCCTTTAAAACCCTGTGGGACCGTCTCGGCGCCGCCACAGTGACCTTAGCACCCCACGTCGTCAGGAGCTGCACCAGCGCACACCCCTCCCCGCTGTTAGCCCCTACTACAATTACACTGGAAAATATTAATAAAACAATATTATATTTTATTAATAATGGTGGCTATTATTATTATTATATTATTATTAATATATAGGTACATTTACTACTTCTGTATATGAATATATCAGATTTGAAGTGTGAATTTATTATGAAAGTAAGCCGATGTCAAACTTACACTTCCACTGGTTGGCTGGAAGAAATCTCTGTTGGAGATAAGTTCAACTTTGCAAAAATTTATTTTGCGCAGTAAAGAATATAAAAATTGAGCCAAGCTTATGGAATTTATTTAGTCACCCAATATTTTAATTGAGAGAAATATTTAAATAAAATATGTCATATCAGATTTATGGTGGGATTTTTTTTGCTTAATTATATATTATTTACAAAATATAATATTTACAAAAGGTATTCCGATAGGAATCGTGTTATAAGAACAGTTTGGCATTGGTATGTATGTAAGCAACATAGCTCTTCTGCAACTAGGAAGTACAGCAGCTAATTGAGAGGATTTCCTGAAATTCCAACTGGACCGGGAAGAAACCACATGTAATCCACGCAAATGAAATTGCGGGCTATAGATCTTAATAAAGCTTTACTATTAGCCTAGAAAGCTCAAATTTTTACATATAGTATGTAAGCTCCGTAAGACAGGAATTTAACGTATACATAAGATCGTTAAAGCGTTACTTGCGTACTTAACATCCAATCACGAATATATAATAATTTATAAGTTATAATTAATATATTTATCTTATTTTTTTATAATTTAGGGCTATATAACCTTAGGGCTTAGGAATTTAAAAAAAAACAAAACACCTCACCGTTTCCCCTTACAATTAGTGGGGGTGTATTGTATCCTCTGCAAAGCGGATAGGGCCATTGTCCCCGACCAGGGTAGGGACGCTGAACTATCCGCAGCTAGGTGACGAGGCCGCTTGCTCACACGAGTGCTGTCAAATTAATGTTCTTTCTATATTTCTTTAGGGCAGGCAGAAATAATTGAATGCACAATAATTGCGCGTATATTTAGGTATATTAGATACTAACGATACGCTTGATCATATTCTCTGATTTAGACTAATATATATATATATATATATATATATATATATATATATATATATATATATATATATATATATATATATATATATATATATATATATATATATGTTTTTGTAAGTATATGTCTATTCACTTGTATGTATGTACACGTACGTACGTATGTGTACTGTATTTTTATTTAACGTTTATTTTGCATTTTACTCTAAAGTTTAAGTGAACTTTACCATAATACAAAACAGAAAACTGTATTGAAATTGGCTTAAACGTTCCTGAGATTATCACACACGGACAAATACACAAACACAAAAAATAAAAAAATCCCCTGTTTTGGGCTATATATGCCCCCAATTACAGTGTTTTTTTTAATATATCTTTCATGTACATGTATATATAGACTGTACCGAATAATAAAGGTAAATATTCTCATTTAAAATGCGCCTTAAATATTTTTTACATAAAAACAAAAGATCTGTATAGATATTTCTAATTGCAATCCGTTGCAAGGCGAGTACTTACGATTTACAATTATAAAAAAAACATTAAGGCAAAAAACTTAACGCCTTGCCTACGCGACCCCGGGACCTCGAGCCACCACTTTCATAACCCTATCCAATCCATGTAAGTGGTGTCCCTCCCCTATATTCCAAGTCTTTCTGCCTTTTATTCCCTGTCCTTTCTTGGTTTCTCCCAGTAATGGGTTTGGAGGTCAGATGGCAATCGCTCCACTAAAAACCACTTCGCCACTCGTATGGACCGATTTAAAAAAAAGCTGGGTATGGCTAGGGCGTCGCCACTAAAACGACGCGCAGGCACATCGCCCTACACCTGCGATAAGTGGGCAAGGGCTACCGTGCCAAGTACGGGCACGGCTAACGACGTCAGTACCCAGACGGAAACTCCGCTTTGCAACATGGAATATTGGCTCTCTAAAAGGACGATGCAGAGAACTCGCAGATGTACTCATGAGACATCGGGTCCAGTGTGCTTTCCTTCAGGAAACTCGCTGGAAGGGCAATAAGTCTCGTAACATCGAGCAGGGTTACCGCCTTATATACACTGGGTCACCTACAGGCAAAAACGGTGTAGCGGTAGCGCTTTCTGAAGAGCTTCAGAATGGGCTTCTTGAAGTTGACCGTCGCTGCGACCGCTTGATGCGGATAAAGGTACTGATCGAGGGCGTTATCACAAACTTAATCAGTGCTTATACTCCCCAGGCAGGTTGTAGCGCGGCTGAAAAGGAGACCTTCTGGGAGCAGTATGAAGAGGTACTACTCGCTATACCGTCTACCGAATCAGTCTTAGCTGGGGGGGACTTGAACGGCCACGTGGGTAGGGTCGCTGAGGTGTATGAACGTGTTCACGGGGGTTTTGGATATGGTATTCGCAATGCAGAGGGAGAAAATATTCTAAGAACCTGTATTGCATCTGATCTGGCTATCGTGAACACTTTCTTCCAGAAGAAACCTCAGCACCTTATAACGTATAAGAACGGGTCCCACTCAACTCAAATTGATTATTTGCTGACTAGACGGTGTCATACAGGCAGGGTGACCAACTGTAAGGTCATTCCCGGCGAAAGCCAGACCGACTTCTTGGCGGAGGTGGAGAGTCAGAATCTACTGACTAACACCGAGACCGCTCAGACTGCATGGGATCGAGCTCATTCAGCAATCATTGCGGCGGGCAAGCGAGTTCTTGGTGTTACTAAGGGTGGGCGTGTCATCGACAGGGAGACATGGTGGTGGAATGACCAGGTGCAGGGGGTTATTCAGGAAAAGAAGGCTGCGTTTAAAGGGTGGCAGCATTCCAACTCTCCTGAAGACAGACTGGAGTACATAGCAGCTAAACGGGCCAGCAAAAGAGCTATAGCCAGAGCCCGCAGAGAAAGTTTGTCGCCATTGTACGATAAACTTGAAACTGTAGAGACGCAAAAGCTCATATACAAACTGGCTCGTGCTCGAGATAAAGCGACGCAGGATATTATAAAATGTCTCTGTATCAGAGATTCTCGGGGCACGTTGTTTTGTAGTCATGCCTCTGTGAAGGAGAGATGGAGAAGCTACTTTAAGGAGCTGCTGAACACTCAGCAGTCTTGTAGTCTTCCTCCTGAATTATATCCTAACCTCGGACTTGTTGCTCCAATAACCCGTGACGAAACTCGAAAATTGTCTTCGACGCATGAAGAACGGAAAAGCGGTAGGACCTGACGGCATCCCAATCGAGGCGTGGAAATCGTTGGGCTCTCTTGGTGTGCTTATACTTACTGACCTGTTTAACCGTATCTTGAATACTGGAAACATGCCACATCAGGCGGCAGAGCTTTATTATCCCTATTTACAAAGGAAGGGGCAGTGTTCAAGATTGCGGTAGTTATAGGGGCATTAAGATTATAAGCCACACCATGAAGCTCTTCGAGCGTATGATCGGCCTCAGGCTCCGCCAAGAATGTAGTCTGTGAGTCTCAGTATAGGTTTCAACCAGGATCAGGCACTATGGACGCCATTTTTGCCCTTTGATTGAGGCTTACAGGGAAAAAAGGAGAGCTCTGCATGTGGCCTTTTTGGACCTGCAGAAGGCCTTTGACTGTGTGCCACGTCAGTGTATCTGGTGGGCATTGCGATCCAAGGCGATCCCTGAAGCCTATATTGAGGTTATCAGAGATATGTACAACGACTCCGCTTCAGTGGTTAGGACCGCTGTTGGTGACACCAAGCCCTTCCCGATTACAGTAGGGGTTCACCAGGGCTCAGCTCTTAGTCCGTTCTTATTCAATGTAGTGCTGGATACTGTCTCGGCTCACATCCAATGCCAGCCTCCGTGGCTGATGATGTATGCCGATGACATATTACTCATCGATGAGAACCGACTGATGCTGGAGCGTAAAGTGAACGCCTGGAAGGGTGCGCTTGAGAACGGTGGTCTCAAACTGAATGTGTCGAAGACCGAGTACATGGCTTGCGGGAACCCGGTCTCGAGCACCATCCATATCGGGCCTGAGCCAGCCGTAAAGTCGGAGAAGTTCAGGTATCTTGGATCCGTTATGCATGAGTCTGGAGGCATCGACCGTGACATCCATGCCCGTATAAACGCTGCCTGGGTCAAATGGCGGGAAGTCACTGGTGTAGTCTGCGATAGTAGAATACCGCCCAAGCTCAAGGGACTGATATACAAGAGCATTATCGGACCGGTTCTTTTATACGGCAGCGAATGTTGGTCAACATTATCTCGGCACACTGAGGAGCTTCACGTCACAGAGATGAAGATGCTGAGATGGCGATGCTGGATGTGTGGCTTTACGCGGTCTGACCGCATACGCAACACATTCATTCGAGGTAGTCTTGGGGTCCATGACGTAGCGGATAAGCTCCAAGAGCGTCGCTTGAGATGGTATGGCCATGTTATGCGCAGATCTGAGAACTATGTCGGAAGGAAGTGCCTTGACATGTCTGTCCCTGGAGTTAGACCACCCGGACGCCCAAGGAAGCGATGGCTGGATGTCGTGACCCAAGACATGAGAGCCAATAGATTGTCCACTGGCTTAGTCGGAAGGCAGACCCTGGCAAAAGCCGGGACAAATGCCAAGAAGAAGAAGATTATAACAGAAAAAATATTTCATTTGCATATAAATTGCATTGCAAATGCAAATTGCAAACTAAAGTGTCTGTTTTAAATACACTTATAGATGAAAACATTTGTAAATTATGAAAGTAAACGTTATTTTCTATCCAAATGATGCACATACATGTATATATGCACATACCTTCTAATTGTGAGTAATTCGTTCGCCGCCCCTCCACTCCACTCGCTAACGCACCCCCATACTTCATCCCCCATTTCTAGGTCCGATACGTTTTGTCCTATATCTAGGACTACACCTGTTTAGACATAAATGAGCGTAAATGGAAATAAATGTTATAAATGGAAACAGTTTAATTTTGTAAAGGCAAGCCGCTGCCTAAAAAACTCAAGAAAAAGAATAGCTTATATATTTTATAGTGAAATTATTATTAGTCAATCATTAATTGTTAGATGTTTATTTAATTGTGCAGATTTACAAAAAGTGATGGGAATCGTGTTATATGGACACTTCGCCACTGGTACCTATTGTATAACTTTATTTTTAAATTACAATATATTGTATATATAAAAAACAATACAACACAATACAATATATAAAAAAACTTTAACTTACCAGCAAATCCCCTCCCAACAGTGACATGAGAGCCGGTGACCAGCGACCTCAAAGCCGAGCCCCGTCCTCTAAGCACTGAGCGGTCGGTGCTAGATACACTGAATGCTTGAACTCTAACTAGTATTTCCCCATATCCTGCCCCTAGAGGGTTAAAAGTAAGATTTTTTAAATCCACAAACTTTTACAATTTTTTATTTTTTTATAGAATTCTCTATTTTTGGTATTTAGTAAAAAAAAACAACCGGAGATAGAGAACATAGTGTTAGAACACTCCACACCACATTCTCCGTCTATTTTAAGTATTAAGAGTAAGCAAATAAAAATAATAATTTAGGCCCATATCAGAATATGAATGAATAAAAGAATATATATTCATTAATTTCATTACAAATTATCCAAACTATATTTGTAAGTATACCCTAAGTTAAAGTCGTCAGTAATCTCACCAGGTGACACTGCATCCTCTACAAGTATGACAGTTTGATCCGTCTGCGTTTGTAGAGCTCTCGCGTGAGGCCCGCTCGGGGCTCTGGTCCCGGCCCGGAGCCCTATAACCAGACCTGCACTACCCCCTACTACAGTGCCGCAAACGAAAATGATCATACTACGACGCCACACTGGAAGGAAATGAATAAAGTTAGATGAATATTCTCTTTGTAAGCGTTCAACTACATATGGAAAAAAAGGTATATATTTTTTTTGGCTAGAGTGCTTGTAAGTACTAATAACCGTCTTAGATGCTTCACATTTTTCCTGCATAGCAGAGAAGACGGAGAGATTCTAGTTTCTGATTTTCCGCCCAATGTTATTTAATAGTTCAATAGAATATAATATATATATATATATATATATATATATATATATATATATATATATATATATATATATATATATATATATATATATATATATATATATATAATGCCAAATCGGGGAATTCCCTCAATTATTGCGCTTTATTTTGATACATTGAATAGAAAAAAAAAAACAAATACAACATAAAATCTCTTAGTACGAAACGTAAAAAACAACCAAACTATTTGCCATATTTTCACGATATGTGTTAAGAGTTGCACTCGACTGGCACACTCGAAACATAATAATTAAAGAACTGAACTGAATTGGATTGGAGTCAACTGAGCCAGTGACAACGGACTACTGCAGTCTTCTTAAAACTGCAGAATCCAAAAATATACGCCGGTAAAAGAGGTTTTATTAAAAAAAAAGACATTTTCTCGATATAATCTATCCCCATCATTAAAGAGCTGAATAAAGGATTTTTCTAAAATAGCAAAAACAACTTACTATGATCCTTAAATAATGCAACAAGTTCCTGATACAATATCATAGGGGACAGAGGCGGCGCACCCTCCTGTATGCGCCGGGCCGCTTCGTGCGCCCAGGCCGAGGCCCGAGCCCTACCTTCCGCTACTAAATCATTGTTCCATAGATCTGAGAATGCTTCGCGAAGCTAAAATAGAAGTACTATTCGAAATAAATGTGCATATTCAGTTTCTGATTATATATTCAATATGTCCAGTTAGACCATGAACATTTTTAATTAAAAAAAAAAATCATATATAGGTATATTTTAAGGTTATTTAAGGCGCTTTTTAATATTATACCATACCTTTCTTATAGCCTCCGCACTTTGATCAAGGACATCGTATACTCTGTTTCTACTGCTATTAGCGGCTATAACAGCAGCATCCTAAAATGACATTAAAATACATGTACAAAGCAACTTTACATTAAATATTTATGTTTGTTTAGAAATATATATTTTATCTGTTAATTCATAAAAAAAAACTTATAATGAGAAGAAAAAAATTTACTGTTTTACAAATTATATACAATATAAATTATAAAAAAAAATCTTATAAAAATGATTATAAATTGAGGATATTTTATAAAATTTTGTAGAACAATATACTTTGATAAAATTTTCTTATTTAAAAGTAAAACATTATAGTAAAATCTGCATATAAATTAGTTAGGTCATTTCTGAGATTAGATCACACATACAACGAGAGATATAACTTTTCTTATATATGTGTGTCAATGTACAGACAGTGTTCAATTACATTTTTATTATATATACAAAAAGTGGGTAAAACAACTAACTAATGCTTCTTTATAACAATATGAATGTAATATTTTAATATTTAGGAACTGGAATCTGGATTTTCTGGAGCTGGCACTAATGAAGGTAGACATATCTTATCAAATATATCGAAAATTTTAAAATATTGTAACAACTCTTTTGTTTATAACTTACAGTATAGTAATAATTTTTGTGTTTCTTAGAATGAATGTAATATTTTAAAGTTATTGTAGAGAATAATATAATTTGTGATTGTGACAATTATCTCAAATTGTAAATTTTCACAAAAAGTCTATTCACATTAATATTAATTGAAAATATATTAATTGTAAAACATACCCAGACTTTGTTACATAAAAAAGTTACATATTTAGCAATATAATTGAAAAGGTACACAAACCTATATCCAAAATTAATTAAATATGGTGTCATTTTCACTATAAATTAATACAAGACAATGTATATAAATACACGAAAACAACCTTACAGGTAAATTTATTAAGAGAAAAATAAAAATGTATAATAAAATGGATATTACTGAGCCATATTTAGTATATCCAACAATAAATAATGACCTAGCACAATAGCAATGCAAAATAGTAATAGTCTTGGCTAAATGCACTCTTACATAAGTTTCATGGTCAACCTAATAATAGGATAATGTGACTTCAAAATAAACAGACAAATTTATAAATAAAATAAACATTACGTAAAGTAACAAATTATTTGATGGCGGCAAAATAAGTAATTTATTATAAAACAACTCACATGTAGAGCTCCTATTTTTTCACCAGCTCTAAATTTAAATTCATCCATATCCACAGGAGGGTTGGTCTACATCTAATGTACTTCTACTTTATGTCCAAACCCATCAGAAATGTAACCTTTGGCCACAATCCATAATAAATATTTTTGTCTTAAAATAGAATGTCATTGTGTGCACTTAGCGAGGCAAAGAATAACAAAATGTCTGTATTGCAAGTCAATAATTGATCTTTAATTCTAATTATAATGAAGTTAATAACAAAAATGTAGTTAAAACTACTCGTTGCGTTCAAATTTTGATTAAAACAAATATAACCTTTTAGTTAGTTTTGACTTTGACAACTGATACATCTGATAATGACATTACAACAGCTGATAATTATAATTTGGATATTCGTACAGAAATAAAGTACAAATTGTATTTTGGCTAAATAATATCTCAATGTTTTTTTATTGTAAAGAATTAACGGTAAACACAAAGTACTATAATATAATAGTTTTAGTATAGAAAACATGTTGTCTTTAAAAATAAGTTTTTCATTAGCACATTTTGTAAACATATAATAATATAGTACACAAATAAAACATATAATAATATAGTATAGTACACAAATAGTAATATAGTAAAGTAGGAGAGTAATCTTTATTTTGTATCACATTTAATGTCATTTTTCAGTGTCTAAATGAAAATGAAAAAAAAAAAAACGTAAAAGAAAAAATGTTTTTATTTCGCTATAAAATGTATAATATACAAGTAATAAAATAGTTGTAAAATCTCAATACAATCAAATAATATGTTTTAATAGAGTTAAGTATAGTTCAGAAACTCCCTAGTGTAGCTTATATGAGTAATTTCATATAAATAATTTTAACTTACAATCATTTAAAATAAATTATATTCAATTATGATTATTCCATTATCCAATAACTGGAGTATAGTATCTCATTATAAAACGTCTATGATTGACTGATTTCCACGTATTAATAGAAACATTTGTTACTTAAGAGACTGTTGTCCATGATAAAATAAAATACATATTATTACATAGGCATAATAATATAATATGACTACACATGTGTAATATAAAGTGATTTTATAATCTGTGGACTATCACTCCATACATGAAGAGATAAAAGCTAAAAGCTTTTATCTTTTTATAAATATGAATAAACTTTATGTGGTCCGTACTTGTTTTGTACGTACTTGTTTTTAACAGATAAGATATGTCACAGAACAAACTCATTTCTTACTTCTCTATTTCTTCCTTATACTATCATTGTTATGAATCTCTCAAATATTACAATTTATTTATCAAAACTTAAAATGCTTATGAATCAAATAAAAGCCATACCATTGGTAGTACTTGGCTTTCGAAGGTGACTGACTTTCTTTGTGTTTACAATTAGCCACTCTCATTATGACAGAATACTTTCATTTGCCTTAACGTTCTCTTTTTCCTTAAATGACATCTTTATCAGATATATTTTTTACATTATCATTCTTTGTCTCTTTTTTACCTAAATCCATGTAAATGTCTTCCAAAGACCTAGCTTTTGTTTCAGGTATAACGCATATAACATATGCTGCCATAAATAAGCAAATAGCCCCGAAGAAATAGAACGCTACGTGGATACCAACAGTGTTTACTAGAGGTTTGAAAAATAACAGTTGGAAGAAATCGGCGACTGAGCAAGAAGACATCGTTGTTGCCATAACCGTGCCTCGATACTGTAAAAAAATTCATGTGTCATTTAGGTGCTTAGTCATAAGTTTTTTTTAAAAGGTCAACTTTGATACAAGACATTTTGGATTGAAATTTAAAAAAAAAACAGGACAGAGACAACCTTTTGTGAAGACACTTAGTAGTCTACTTTAAAATTATTTTAATAATTTCGGAATATATTTATACTAGTTAATTACCTTAAAGCTGAATATTTCTCCAACTACAACCATAGACATTGGTTGTATACCAGACGCGTCGCAGAAGATGCACAGGCACAGCGTCACTAGTGGTATCCAAGATGGCGTGTAAATCTGATAATCTTGCAATAAGAACCATGAAGCTAGTGTACACATACTCAGGCCAGATATAAGCGATGACAATAAGAGAAGTGGCTGGAAATTGAAATTATGGCTATAAAAATATATATTTTTTAAAAATAATATCGGTATTGAACCCAACACCGTCACAACACGACGGTCACATATATTTTAGAGATATTGTATGTAAAGAAGAGCAATTTTCTACACTACATACAATAGGATAGAAGTGAAACATTCAGTGGATCAAGATCAGATCTTTAATATTTATTAAAAAATAATATTCTGTATTTACCTTCCTTCCGGATTTTTCCACTACACTAGAAGCCAGCACCGAACCTACGACCTGAACGGCACCGAGTAGCATAGCTTGCTGATTAGGAGTGAGCACCACGCCAGTATCGCTTGCGGCCAATGTGAATATCTCGCCAGCAAAGTTTAGAACTGGTACTGCGCCGCAAACCTCTCTAGCCAACGTGGCGATCATTGATATTTCGAAGGCTTTTCTTAATGTTCTATCGGTGACTGAAATTAAATTAAAAAAATAAGAATTTGACCGACCCAGCGTGCCAATGTGACTCGAATGGGGGTTCGATTTCCACTCAGAGGAATGGATTATTCTCGGTCTGGAAACAAGACAAATTGTAGTGTTGAATTCTGACACTTAATACGCAGTGTCCCATAAATTAAGCGAAAGGTGAGAAATGGAGTGTGTCTAGTTTTCCTCTGTCTATCTGGCTATATGCGAGATACGTTTTGGCCCGAATAAATTCGATACAAGGACTTATAATAACCAAAATCTGAAGAGCTAACATACAAACATATACACAATTTATTCTAATATATAAAGAAAAAGTTGTATACAACTTACATATGGATTTCAGCAAGAATTTATTCGACTGGTCACTAGTTTGCTCGTTGCTTATTATTTTCAGTTCTTCCTGAATTTGGCTATCATCAGCAGGTTTGCATCGGAGCCAGGCGATTGCCTTAGTTGCGTCCTTAAACGACAATCGAATGCATATACTTAAGTATATAAAGCTCTTCCGTTACCTAATGTGTCAGTCAGTCAGACAACATACTGACATTTGACATGGGC
Source organism: Dione juno (assembly GCA_037127375.1). NCBI lineage: Eukaryota > Metazoa > Arthropoda > Insecta > Lepidoptera > Nymphalidae > Dione > Dione juno. Next base: position 5,626,210 of record JAXRJS010000088.1, on the reverse strand, counting down.
CATTGGAATGTGTGTGGAAACACTAATATAGCGATTCCTAAGGGAATGGGAAGCTCGTATTCATTGAAACGCTTTTATAAGTTATACGATAAAAATAGTAATATTTATATATTCATATTTTTTCAATAATAAATCTTAATAAATTTGATTTAAATCTTTGAAATAAACCAATATTATTTATCAAAGCTTAAAAAACACTTTAATAAACAAATTTACCTCAACTTTTTCTCTTTTCACCAAGTACGAAGGTGATTCTGGCATGAAGAAGAACAGAACAATGTGTAAAGTAGGCACTGACAAGCAGATCCACTGCACAGTAGTATAGCTGAGTAAATCTCCCAATATGTAGAGTGCCAAGTTGCCAATCGTGTGGAATAAAATTACCTGAAAAAGAAAATTATACTGTACTAATAGTAATGTCTTTAAACATATATCCCATTCGGAAAAATTATATTTATTTTTATTATTTTCACGATTTGGTAAGTTAAGCTTATATTATATGCGAGATCAAAAAAATTCAGGTATCAAAAAAAAAACAATCTGGTACATAAAACGACAAAATATCATCAAATTATAATAATTATACTTACAAAGCATCCCAAAGCACCTCTTATACTGTCATCACTGATCTCCTTTGTGTATATCGGACATATGACGTAAGATCCTGCCATGGTAATACCAACAAGTGATCGAGCTAACACCAGCGCCCATACGTCCAGTGAAATTAACAAGAAGGTCCAACTTGCCTGGTTAAAAGAAATTATATATATATATATATATATATATATATATATATATATATATATATATATATATATATATATATATATATATATATATATATATATATATATATATATATATATATATATATATATATATATATATATATATATATATATATATATATATATTTTTTGATTTTGATTAACCTAATAGACATGTCTTAGGATTATCGGGAACAATTTAAAAAAGCTAATTTAAATTAAAATGTTTACAGTATAAGTACTGTGAAAATTACTACACGTGCATGGTTCAAGTGATCAAGATATATAATAAAATGTATTGATCGCAGTCTCTACATGGAATATAAAAAACGGTTATTGGGGCATTTATTTAATAGAACCCAAAACAATGATTTTTAATTTTTTTGTCCACTTGTCTGTTTGTATATGAGGAACTCAAGCTTAACCAATTCAAATGCAGTTGTATTGAGCTTATTAAGCTTCACTTAATATTTAAAGTTTCATGAATAAAAAGTATGACGAAACTCACCAAGCCCACGTAGACAAAGTTGTGAACGTATTTAGTATACTAATACATATATACTTACAACTCCTGCCAATGAAACTATGATGAGGGCAGTTTTCCTTCCATAATTATCCATTAACATGGCTATCAATGAATTCGCTGGTATACACACGAGGTAGGGTATGGCGGCCATCCATGATACCTAAAATATTTGAATATATTATTAATTTGATTTGACTAAGTTTTTACTTTTACTTAAGTATATAAGGGATATTACAATTACAGTTTAATCAACATTTAATGGCCTGATATAGTTGAAAACTTTAAGCTTTTGTTATCTTAGGACACTGGAAAATCAAAAAGTAGCTTTATTTGTGTAATATAAGCTTTTTATAAATATTCAATTAAACAACTTCGGCGCTGAAATCAGCAAAAGTGCAGCTCGGCTAGGTATAGTAGATATCCTCGAGTCACCCTTGCGACAATGCCTCAAGACACTCTGAGAGCTATGGAACGGTCAATTAACAGGTCCCGAGCGGGACCTTGTTAATTGACAAAGTCCGAAATGACATTATCCGCCAGAATCCCCAAGTAACAGACAGAGTCTGGAAATGTATCAAATTGAAGTGGCAGTGGACTGGTCATATCTGTTGTAGAACCGATGGACGATACAGCAAACGGGTTCTCGAATGGAGACCACGCCAAGCGTAGTGTTGAATGCCCTCCAGCTAGATGGACCGATGACATAAAGAAGGCGGTAGTGACCGGTGGCGAAAACGGGAGGTCCTGCCTTATGGCGTACCCTGGGAGACGCCTACATTCAGCAGTGGACTGCTATAGGCTGATGTGTGTATGTGTATTTTAAATTTAAACTATATTGAATATTTTTCAAAGCACCTAAATTATAAGATTTTGTAGTCTTATGAGATAATAAGATTTTTAGTTTTAACCTTTAAAATGGTCGGAAAGTGGACTACAGAGTAAAAAGTGGCTTGTCGCGGTCTACCCTGTTATATTTGGAAGAAGGAAGCTGAACCAAAAATCTTATCATTACCTCAACATCCGTTAGAGGAGTTCCTCTTGGTGAGTCCTCGGACTGCAGCAGCAGGGACATCGGCGACATCCATCCTATACTCGCACCGTACGATAGTACTGGCATGTTAACTATAACAAGCATATAATTTTTATAGAAGGGTCTTGTTTTGAAACATAAGGACAGGTTTTATGTGTGGGAGGAAATCCACTCTGGTAAGTGATGAGTATATAGGCAGTAGGACATCTTTGCCTACCCAGCTAATTTGTAGCTGAAGGGAAGTTAAATCCCTTGTACCAACGTCTTCCTTGATTTTTCTCTTTATACTTTATACCAAATTCAGTCCTTAACATCCTAGCCAAGTAATATCACCTAGCACGCAATATTTAAATTATTGGCTATTGGACTACAAATGGACTGTAGGTATGTGTGATAGATTATATGTGGATAAGCATGACTTTATTTGCTTCATAATTTTTTTTTAATTTTGTTTCATCTTCAAGTTGTATTTCGCATGTAATATTTTAGGTAAAGATTAGCTAATGCCAAAATTTAAAAAAAAATCCTCTGACTAGGAATCGAACCTAGAAACATCATTCTTACAGTAAAGTCCTAGTTTTATTAAGTAATAATATACTTACTTAGTATAGCACATAATATTTGATTTATTTTGCTGTCTTCTTTGAATACACCGTAGTATTTCATTTTGACTTCACAATTTTTTTATCAAGTTTAAAAAAAATATAGTTTAAATAGTTTAAAAAAAAAAAATATTTAAAAAAGAAACTAAATCGCAAGATTTAAATCCACAACACTATATAGTATATTACATCTAGTTCATTCTTTCTCGTACGCTACCGTTCTTACGTATAAGACAGGTACTACTGATTCAGTCTAATTTATATAGGTATCAGATAACAATGTTTGACAGATTAAAAGTCAGTAAGGGAATTATTATATTATAATTACATATATGTATATATATATATATATATATATATATATATATATATATATATATATATATATATATATATATATATATATATATATATATATATATATATATATATATATATATATATATATATATATATATATATATATATATATATATATATATATATATATATATATATTAATGCGTCATCTCACTACTTACTGCTTTCACCCACCTTCACAAATTGGCTGGAAGAAATCTCTTCTAGAGATAAGTCCACCACCTTATTTTGTTATATTTGTATTTCAACATATTTTAATTGCAATAAAGAATACTATATATATCACGACTGTAAACGCGACAGTTGTGGGTTCGATTCCCACTGGGGGGAAACACCACGCAATGTCTCGAAAATTCCACGAAAAATGGGGAATATAGTGTCTTAACACTACGCTGCTACGCGGTAAAAGGTGTGAAACTATAAAAAAGAACGCTATACTTCAAGCTTTTATTCCGTATATCAGATTAAACAAAACTAGCCCGGTGACAAAACACTCTATTCTTCACATTTCATAACTTCTCTAAATAAACGTAAAGTACCAAATATACAGTATTACCTATCAAGTGATATTATAATATATGATACATACTTGAAACATTTTTATGATTTATAAAATATTAATCCCCACAAAGGATAGAAAAAGTACTCAAAGAAAACATTTGGATTTTTTATACTATAAAAAACAGTTTGTAAGAAATCATATTATTTAATTGATGAGAACATTCTTTTATTTTTTGTTGTGAGTTTAATGCTGTCAGCCCTATTGGCCTTGACAGCGACACCGGTTGGGGAGGGAAGAGGGTACTCTGTCCCTGAGAAGTAGCAAGCACTATCGTGTCGGCTTGAGAGGTAACGTCGGCGGCAATGGCGTCCCCTGCGGGACTCGAGCCTCGGCTTGCGGCCGACGAGAGGGCTGGGGGATGTTCTCTATTCTTAATAAAACTTAGACTAATCTGCAGGGACCTAGCAGTCTCTAACCGCTGGGCCCTGCCATGCCAACGCGCGGTCGGGCCGTCGAATATGCTGGATTTCGTCGTCGCTTCTATCGGCGGCGGTGTGAGTGTCGTGTATGTATTTTGTGCTTTCCACCTACGTATGGGGCATTAGCAACTGTAATGGGGAAAAGTATGAGATCATCGTGGCGCAGCGCTTCGAGGGAAATAATTATTTAAAAATTTTTTTTTTCTTTTTCTGGTAGGTATTTTATCGATGTCATTAGTAAATTGATTTAATTTAAAGTATATTTATAAAATTGTCTATTATAAATACTTCTTTGAAGTTCTAGCATAACACACTATACACTATATATATATTTATATTGCTTAAATGTTTTATAATTCATTAGTCTTGCTGCAAGAATCACAAGAAAAAATCAATGCAAGAGTTTCATGATTCACACAAATTTAATTTTTAAATCAATTTTTTTTTATGAATATTACTTTATTGCGGCCGTCGTTCGATTCCCATTTGGGGAGAATGAATTATTGTCATCGACTTGTAACGGCTCTGGTAACTTAATCGGTACTTTGAATTGAGCTACACTAGTATTTTATTTAACATTACTTTTTCTACAGATAGGAATGAGCTACTTTTTCAATAGAAGCCATCGCGTCTACTATAAAAGGGACAATCTCGTTTTTTCATTGTTTTTGGAATTTCGGTAAATACTTAAGTCATAAATAAAAATTAAATAAAAAAAAGCCTTTATTATTTATTGCATCGTAAGTATAACAATAATTTCAATATACTGCTTTTGTTTCTTATGTAAATATCTAATAATGAATACCTTCATTCTAGTTAATGCTTTTTATATTGATTCATAAAGTTAGTGTTTTTTTTTGTTATCATTATTTATGAACATAATTTACAAGTTACTAATGAAGAACATTTTTATCAACAAATCCTACTACTCTGCAAGGTCTTCTGCAAAAGAGACCGTGTTTCATGGTCCAGGGCGACCAGAATCCAGTTTGGGCCCGCTACTTTCACTATATGTCCCTTTCCAATAGAGCTTTCCACATAGTTATTCTTTTTGTCCATCTAACATCTTGCACACACATGCCCCGCCCACGCTCCATTTTAGTTCTTGCGCATGGATTAGAGCGTCTATGGCTTTTGTTATGCCTGCTCTCGTTTTTATCGCTACTGGTAAATTACTTTTAAATATTTCCTCCATACTCCAGTATTTGTTGCGAGTATTTTGAGTGCATCTCTCTATTTCCCAGTCCCCGTCGAAGCCTATCTGCTTCCCTAGATAAACATACTTATCTGTATATTGTAATAGTTCGTTGTCCACATGTATATAATTATCTCTGTACTATTGGTCGTAAGCATTGTTTTTGCTAAGTTCATTTCCAGTCCAACCTTTTTGCCTCTTCAATGAATGTATCGTATGGCGTAGTTTCTGTATATGTGTATAATAATACGTGATTTCCCGGAAATAGCAGGGTAGACAGAGGGAACCTAGTATTAAGACACTCCGACATTGTGTGTTGAGTGGCGGAACTCAACGCCGCCCTTTCTCTTGTTTCCAGAGCGAGGAATTAAACGATAATTTTCCCCGAGTGAAAATCGAACCCGGTTGTGGGTCATGTCTGTAGTCAGAAGCTGTGCCGCTGAGCTACGACGGTTTCTAATATAATAATATGTACATGTTTATAAATTTATACGCTATAGACGCTCTTAAGGGATTTGTATCCATTTTATAGAACATACTAGAAGAGCACTGAAATGACGCCACATATGACTACGACTATAGCGAAAAATTAAAAAAATATATATTTCATCAGCCACTGCGCAATAAATTTAAACAACGTAAAACTTTAAAGATGACACTGACACTATCTGGTTTGAACCGGTTCGGTAGAGTAAAGCGCGTAACGTAACATTGTATGGAAAATTTTGTTATTTTCTAGTTTTATTGGTTAGTTTTATTTGATTTATATTAAAATAATATGTATATATTTTAATTTATGTGCTTAGAGAGAAAAATATAATTAGTTTATTTTTTCTCTTTACAGAGTCTGTGTGGTCTGTGTGTGTGTTTTTACCCATGTATGGTAAATTAGTCCAAAATCGGGTAAAGGGGTATATGGTATTATAACGGCAACAATTTTTTTTTTAATTTTATATTTTTGTCCATATTTTACAATTCGTCCCTATATATATATATATATATATATATATATATATATATATATATATATATATATATATATATATATATATATATATATATATATATATATATATATATATATATATATATATATACATATGTGTATATAGTCACTTCATTTACCTTTTCTAATAATAGATCATGGATGGATAAAAGGATAAGATAATAAGAATAGATAAAGAAAATTGACAAAGTTAATTTTTTTTGAAAGATTTACTCATAGGCTAGTCTAAACAACTTGTTGTCCACTCCATACGAATCTGATCCGTACGAATCCCACACATTATGAGGCTATATAATTCATCCCCAAGTAAAGTTTGAACCTGTAACTGCAGCGTTTATACTCAAATATTTAACAATATCCATATAAACATTTTCATATGTCAATTATTATATAAATACATACTACAAGCTCCCGCTCCCAAACGGAAACGCAGTACTAGCAGTATTCATTCTCAGAATAAACGTTATCAACTCAGCGACTAAAGTCGCTGGCACATGAAATATAATAATTATATACAGGATGTGAACATGGGCGTAATATTTGTTTATACTGTACTTATATAATACAGTTTTTGTTTGGATATGCAATTTTAAATACAGCGTGTTCACATTTATGAATGTGATAATTTTTATTCTTTTTTTATGTTTCATGCTGTTTGCCGCACATGGCAGGGTAGACAGAGAGAACCGTAGAAACTTAGTGTTAAGACACTCCGTTCCTCGTTTTTCGCCTTTCGACGCATTGCGTGTTGAGTGGTGGAACTCAACGCCGCGCGTTGCCTTGTTACCAGAGCGAAGACATTACAAATTATTCATTCCCCTCGACTGGGAATCGAATCCACAATCGTCACATTTACAGTCAGACTCTTAATTATTTATTAAGATATTATTTTTTCTTACTTGCATCATTGCTCATCGATTTAATTTAGATATGTATGTATGTCCTAAGACAGGTATTATTAGGTATTCAGTATTCAGTATAGTAGAGTATCTACTCCATAACGATTAATGTGCTGTATAACGTGTATAGTAGGATAGGCAGAGAGAAATAGGTATGCTAAAACATGTCACCCTAGTGTCATTTCTTTTAATTTCCTTTCGGTCGCTAGCTGTAAGCCGAGGCTCGAGTCCTTTAGAGTACGCCCTTCCTGCCTAAGATTCCTCTCAAACAGCCACATAGTGCTTGCTCTTCTCAGAGAGAGTACTCTCTTTCCTCCCCCACCAGTGTCACTGTCAAAGACTGCAGAACTACCAGAATTAGTCAAGAACTGTAGGACTTAACCTCACAATCGAAAAAAAACTTTGAATCGATAATTGTTTAAGTATCTTTTGCCGTCTTGTCACCCCATAAATTAGGCCCAGCGTTTTGGTGGTGCTAGAACCGACACTGGAGTTTCTATAGTCAGAAAAAAAGTAAAGTTATTAAAAAGATTTAAGCTTTTTAAATAAGTTATAAAATTTCTATAGTGAAAGCTTTTAAATTCCAGGCCATTTTGGGTTTCCATCATTAGGGGAATGAATATTTAAATTTCCCCATTTTAGTAAGATAAAATCTACAATTGAGTTTCAGCTCCTCACAGTGTGAAAAGGCCTTATCAACTAACACGCATTATCATATTAGTTTACATAGTAATCATTTTGTTAACTATTTAATATAACTAGAGGACCCGTTGAGCCGTTGCCATAGCAACGTGTATGTCACTTCACACAAAAGTTATATTGTTAAACATATGGTAGTGTGTGTGTAATGTTTTATATATTCATTTAATGTACTATATAAGCATTATAATTGAAAACTATTAGCGTTCTGCACTTCTCCTATACATAAACTGTATGTGTGCCCAATTTCATACTCGTCCGTCCGCGCAATTTTCGTAAAAACTGATCCAAAATTCTTGCTTCACGTATTAATATATAGATTGTATCGTTACATAGAGCAGTTGGCTATATAGCGACATCACTATTAATTTACCGAATTGTATAGTTTTATAAGTGTTTGGTAACTGATATTAACAGCCTATATCATAAATGAATAATAGAAAGGAAAAAATATAGGTGAATGTATTGAAAAACAACTACTAAGTGACTGACAGACGACGGCCGAAATGACTCATCGTAGAAACCTGAAATTTTGCATGCAGGGTACTAGGGGAATATGATGGGAGGGGAGGGTAGGGGAGGACTAAGAGAGGATTTCCTGATAACAATATATGTTTTCTAGTATATGGAATGATATGCTTTATTATAATAAAACAAACGAAACAGGTAGTCTGTTTATTAAATATTAAAAAAAAACAATGACGTAGGCTTAGAAAAACTAGTTTTAGAATATATAATTTTTTTTATATATCTTTGTAGAATTCACACATTATGAAACTACCGGACGGATTTGAATGGAGCATTTTTTCTTACATATCTGTTCTGATTAAGTCTTGTTTCTTACAAAATATTACCTAAACTATAAAAAATAGGTGATGTGAGCGAAATAAGCATATTAAAATAACATATGATAAAAAATCCATAAAATTTTTATATATATATAGTAGCAACTCGCCCGTGGCTTCGCCTGCTTACTTTTAGCTTCCTATTAAATTGGTTTAGTGTATTAATATATGCTTGCAGCGCACTTATAGTGACTGAAAATATCAATTTCAATTCTTTGGACTATACTGTCTAGGATAGGTTAGTCGTTTTTCTGTAACATATGATTATTAAACATACCTTCACGCTATTTCACGCAAACCTATCGAATCTAGTGTTAAGACACTCCGTTCTCCATTTTTCACTCAGTTTTGACTGTTGCTTTGTCTTGTTATCCCAGAGCGGTGAAAATTAAAAAATTCATTCTCGCTGAGGGAATCGAACCTACAACCGACGCGTTTACAGTTAGTCATAAGCCACTTCGCCACGACGGCTCAACATTTACTCATATATGATTACAAAATTGAATTGGCTTACGCTTAATCAGATTTATGACAAAAATATGATCACTTTTGATAGGTATATGCTACTTAATAATTATGCAGCTTCAAATTGGTAAAAGAAGTTTAAAAATAGATCAGTATTTATTGAGTCTATTCTATACTTTAATTACATATTATTTCGTATACTTTTTTTTTAAAATAAGCGTAGCTATAGTGATTACGTTATGTAGCTTCATGTTATAAAATGTACTTGTCATCATCATATATATTATATATATATATATATATATATATATATATATATATATATATATATATATATATATATATATATATATATATATATATATATATATATATATATATATATATATATATTCTAACAATGATGGTCCTCTATACTGATTTTGGAATCCAAATTTGAAAACTAGAATTTACCAGATCAACTACAATGACAATTGTTAAATTGGAGTAGGTAGGGTAAAGTTGACGTAGCTAGTTGTTATATAACTAATTTATATATCCGAATATATGAATACGGGCTCATATTGACTACTTACCTTGCTTAGATGAATTTGCTTCTCAATAAAACTCTATCGAGCCGGAGGTAGCTTAATTTTTTATTTAAGCTCACCTAGAGAGTAAAGATTAAACCTAATATTAAAACAATGTAAATCTGCTGTCTAAATTCTATGTTGATTGGCGTAGTTAAACGTGACGAATTGCTTCAATTTATTTTGTATCAAATCAATGGGGAAATTAATATAATTCCTTTCGCCATTAAGGATCAAACCCGCTGTGTTTACAGCCACTGAGCTGTGATGGACTCTACCTTAACCTGGTAGAGGTTAGAGATAAGAGGGAAAATGTACCTCCTTAGTACTTATGTTAGTTGAAGAATAGACAGTAAAAGTGCTTTTAATTGTCTACTTAAAATTATTTTGATTTTTTTTATACATACACTTTAAACTGTCACAATTAATAATTATAATAATTATGTGTGTGATATTTCTTTTATTAATTATCTTTAGTAAATTATAAATTTTTAATTATAAATATAAGTTTTATTCACTACAGAAGAATTAACTGTACTAAATTTTGTAACAAAAAGCTGCCCCTCTATTCTTCTTCAGTCGTTGATTTTTTTATCTATTAATTTATATATTATAAACGAAATTCTTCTGTTGACGAGTGATAGACAGACAACGCACAGCTAAAATGTCTGATTAATCATATAAGGTTGATTTTTTTTATATAGGTATTTAAAAAGATTAAAAAATAAACTGGGTCTGAACCAGTACAGTATAACAGTAAAATTTGTATATTTCACAAAAATAAATTTATATCAGTAATTCTATCAATGTCACTGTAAATTTGTATATGTAGGACTTAATGTTCTTAAATTTATATTAACTATCCCCGACTAGGGACAAAGTTTTAACTTAAAGGCGGAACTAATCTACTTTGTTTTCTTATAATTCGTCGTATATATTATATACTAGTGGTCCGTCCCGGCTTCGCTCGGTTGGACATTCACTTTTGAAACCATTTTGGGATGTACGTAAATGCCCATAGAAGAATACTTAGGAACCCCTCAAAGAATGGCAAACAGCAATTTCGATGTTTTCCCAAACATTTTAAAGATGTATTTATACATTTTAATTTAGACAGTATAGGTAAAGGTGCGTTGAAACCAAATTTCGTAAGCTATCCATTTCAAATTTCGTCGAAATCAGTCTAGGATATTTTTAATTTATTCAATACAAACAAACAAACACACAAATCTATCTTATTTATAATATTAGTATAGATATCGTCACGCATATCATCAGTATCAAATTACGCATAGGAAGGACCCCTCACGAAGGAGCCCCGGAACCCATGACCCAAACCAAGTAAAAATTGAATTTTTACAAAATAATGAGAATCTTATACATTTCGGGCCATTTTTAAAACTTCCTCTCAGTAACTATGGAGAAATGTCGGAAACCAATAGCGACTTAAATAAGTTATATAGTTATCTGATTATTTTCATCTTAAATAAACTCTGACGTACGGTTAATTGCCTAAAAACAGTAATGTCAATAAATTACTTGAAACAACTTCCAGACAGTACACGAATTTCATCATACTTTAAGCTACTACAGCTTAATTTGTTCAGATAACACAATATATATATATATATATATATATATATATATATATATATATATATATATATATATATATATATATATATATATATATATATATATATATATATATATATATATATATATATATATACATATACATATATATCGCTTTATCCCGCGTATAGGGTTGGCAGAGAGAACAAGGACAACACACGAACCATCGCGAACTATGTGTCAATCACTATATATTTTTTAAATGAAATATAACCTTGAATTTTACAAAGTGTTTTGTGTATAATAAAAAAAATATGCTCTACTATATAATTTATTGTTCTATAAAATAATGTTTTATTTAGATTGACCTATTGACGATGATCACACGGTTAATTTCTTCTTTCGCTCCCTTTTTTTCACATGTGATGTAAAAAAAAATCTGTGCAATTTCGTTCGAAAACAAATTGTAATAAAATATTAATATAAAATAATTGTTCCAGAAAGTCTTAGAACAGGTGATGATGGTGATGAACAGGCCAGATGTTGTACCGGCTACGGTAAATGGACACAATATTGAAGGTACTCGAGGAAGGTCACGTAACATATCCACCGCTATATTAAGAAAGTCATGACAATTTAGAAGTTGAGACCGTTGTGGAACATTGGCACAAAATCTGACAGTAAACGCGTGTTGAGTCTCGATTCTTCTTAGTCTAAAACACTAAGTTCCCTCTGTCTGCTATTCGGGATATAGCTTGAAGCAAATAAATGGCTATATCGTAGACTGTAAATTTCTACTTTTGGACTATTCAGTTAATGTATAAAGATGGATCATTGGATATGATTTAATGAAAATTTTATTCTTGGTTCATTTTATTTATTTAATTTTCTCGTATATTATGATGAAGAAATATAATTTAATTGTGTATATAAAAAGTTGTAAAAACTTACAATGTAGCTAAACAAATTTCTGCAAAGAAACTTAATAAAATTTGTAAAGAACTTTATGAAAATAAAACAAAACATATATAAATAAACAAGGTATAAATAAAACAAAACATATAAAATATTCGTATAAATTAAAACAAAAAGAATAAACTTTCAGATTACTGGCACTTGCACTATAAAACTCATGTAAAAACTTACTTTAAGTCATTGGAAATGAAAAATTGAGGAATTCATACAAAAAAAAATATTAAAAAAATTTAAACTGTTACTTAGATGACAAAGAAAAAAAAATAGAGGTAAGATAAAGATAAGATATATAACAAAAGTTAAGATTTGCCAAGATAAAAGTATTTAAACCGATTTAGAACTAAAAGCTGGCGATTTGTAAGAGAGTAATCAAAAGACTGACTTTCTTACTCTACTAGTAATTAATCCACTACATCACAATTTACATTGCAACGTCATTTTAGAGTTCCGTACAGCTAATAACAAAAGTAATGGTCTCCAAGATAATCTTTATAAAACACTTTTTCATAAATCTGAAAAAAGATAATATGTTACCAAAATTAGCAATACTGACAGCTCAAAAGCCCATGTGCCAAATTTAATTTCTCTCTCAGCCTCAGTTTGAAGTAAAAGATTTACATACCATAGATAATTTAAGGATTTTTTTCACTGCACTGCGATTTCGAATTGTTTTTGCCGAGACATAGCATATCTCTTGACGTTCATTAAGGTTACAATCGTCAGCTCTCCTCAAAATACAACGATTATTTATATACGAGGGCGGGTCAATAGGTCCGTGATTTTTTGAATAAAATACAGATTTTTTGATAAAAAAATAATTTTATTTTTCAACGTAGTCTCCCTTGAGCTCTATACACTTTGTCCAACGCTTCTCCAATTTTATTATCCTTTCCAAAAAAATGATTTGTCGAGGTCCTCAAAATAGGCCTTTCTTCGCAACATGACTTAATAATTGGAGTTAAATCTTTTTCCACCAAGCCTTTTCTTCAGGTTTGGGAACAAGAAGTATTCGCTAAGACCCAAATCTCGAGAATAGAGCGGATGAGGGAGCAATTTATAGCCCAATTAACGGATTTTTGCCATGGCAACTGCACATGTATGAACCCTTGCATTGTCTTGGTGGAAAGGAACTTATTTCTTGGCCAAATGATGTCGGTTTTTTTTCAAATCGTCATTGAATCGGTCCAATAAGTTGGCATAATATTCCCTATTGATGTTCTTCCCTTTTGAAGGTAGTCAATGTGGATTAACCCGCGTGCATCCCAAAAACACCTTAACTTGATTGGCTGACAAACCCACCTTGGCCTTCTTTGGCGCCGATTCACCCTTAGAAACCCACTGTTTTGACTGTTGTTTAGTCTCTGGTATGTTGTGATGGATCTATGTTTCGTCCACGGTTACAAACCGGTGCAAAAACCCCTCCATATTGCGATTAAACAACGCCAAACCTTCCTGTGAAGTTGTTATACGATTGTGTTTGTGGTCGACTGTGAGCAAACGCGGCACCCATCTTGCGGAAAGCTTTCTCAAGCCCAAGTAATGATTCAAAATTGATACCACTGAGCCATGCGACATCCCTACGGCTTCCACAATCTCTCGCATTTTCAATCTTCGGCCAACACCACATTGTGAATTTTTTCGATTGTTTCGGGTGTAGAGATCTCAACTAGGCGTCCAGGACGTTCGGCATCTTCAGTGCTTGTACGGCCACAACGAAATTCAGTAAATCACTTTTTACCATTGAAATCGATAGTGCAGAGTCCACATAGTATTTATCAAGCTTAGCCTTGGTCTCAGTAACGGTTTTTTTCCGCAAGAAATAATGATTAATAAGCAAACGAAATTCACTTTTTTCCATTTTCTCCTCAAATTAGTGAGTAGTCTGATAAAGATAGCTATTAACACACAAAATAACTGACGCAGCAAGTTCAAACTTTGACAGGAGTCAACTGACAGATGCCTGTGGACAGGAGCAGTGTTGCTGTTTCAGTAGAGAGGTCAGAAATTCAAAAAGTCACGGACTTATTGACACGCCCTAGTCTAAATGGACATTTTAAAATTGTGTCTGAATATTATAAATAAGGTATTAAAGAAAAAGATTTTGAAAAATACAACTTTTAATATCAGTATGTCATGTCGTCCTAAACACGATTAAAATCCAAACCTAAATACAGAGATCGTATAACTGTGTTATAGGAGAGACTTCTTAGCGTTCAAACATGCTTAGACGTAGCATGAATATTACCCATGTCGGGCCAGTATAACACTTCCCGATGCTTCCCCGTTGGTGTCGTAAAAATCGACTAAGGGACAATTTAAGCCCTCAGTTCTTGGCAAATCCGCTAGACTTGACCAAGGTAGGGGTCGTGGTGTTGGAGGGTCGGGGGTGCTAAGTTCGATGAGACTGGACGAACATATCGCCCAACTAGAAGTAGAGTTAAGTCACATCAAATGGCACATTCTTGGTATATCTGAAGTCCGAAGAAAGGGGGAAGATACGATAACCTTGGAGTCAGGCAACTTACTTACAGAAGGAGTCTCTCATAAGCAATGTTGTGGAAATCAGTAGTATATCGAACAGGGTGACTTACCTTGTCCTCAAGCTATCGAACAGATACGCCTTGAAAATTATACAGGTATACGCGCCGACCTCGACATACTCTGACGACGAGGCGGAAGCTACGTACGAATATATCGCCAAAGCCATCAATAGTACCCCGAGGGCTCACTAAAACATAGTTATGGGAGACTTCAATGCTAAAATAGCAGTACAAAGAAGTGGAGAATTTTACGTTGGACCATTCGGCTTGGGCGATTGAAAACAAAGGGGGCAAATGCTAGCGAACTCCCTCAAATCCCAGGGACTCTTTTTAATGAACTCGTTCTTTCAAAAGAAGCCCCAAAGGAGATGGACCTGGCGTAGCCCCAGCAATGTAACGAGAAACGAGATAGACTTTATCATATCAAATATACGGCACATATTTAGCGATATCTCAGTGATCAATAGGTTCAATACCAGGAGTGATCACCGATTTGTACAAGGTATCTTAAATATCAACCTGAAAACTGAGAGGACACGACTGATAAGGTCTACTCTTCGACCTTACGATGTTTCAAGTTACTAGTAACTTTAAAGTGTTCCAGATTGGACTTAAAAATCTATTTGACGCACTGGAAACCACCATTAATATCGACCAGAGAGCCGATGACTTAGTCGAAACGGTGCATGGTGTTTCGCCTAAATATTCCCCTGCAAAGCGACGAGATAATGCGCCGAAACTATCAGATAAGTCTCTTGAGTTCATACGCGCCATTCAGAATGCGATGCAGAATGCGAATGCGCAAGTTAGGATAGCGTCATCTGACGAAAGTCAAAAAGCGGATGATAGAATCGTTACCTAGACTTGAGATACTCGAGGAAATCAGTATCTAACTATTGAGCCACGTGTACAAGCTGTTCTCCAGAGTTCTGACGAACCGTCTCGCCAGAAGATTTGATGAGTTCCAGCCGCCAGAGCAAGTCGGTTTTTGATCAGGCTGCAGCATCGTAGACCACATCCATACTGTTCGATAGACTTTTGTGGATTACGAAAAAGTCTTCTACTCTCGGGATCTCTGGCGCACTCTTGGGGAGGCCTATGTCCAGCAGTGGACAAAAATGGGCTGATTTGATGATGATGACAGTCGACATCTATTAGGAGTGTTATCGTCTGTTCTTATTTTGCTGACGATGCGTATAAACATACAGTTATTTGACGGTAGAACACCAGCAACTCATGACCTTGTGGACTTGGAAGTACCTTTCTATAGGAACAATCCTACGTATGTTTTTGGGAGTAACTTTGCTTTGCTTCCACTGGATTTATGGATCGGAAAAGGTAAGGTAGGTTTCCAACAGACTTGATATAGTGACCTAGTAGACCTAACTAAGTAGAGAAACTAGCGTGCCGTACACTGGACCTCGATATTGCTATTCCACGTAATGATGATCTCATGAAGGCCAAAAAGTACTAAATATTTTGAATATTATTGTACCAATAATAATTTCTAAAAGAAACGGCTTAATAGTAAAAAGCATCTACTAATATCTCAAGAGGTTATATACAAGTTTATATAGAGGTCATATAGCTGTTGGAATAACTGTATGCAAAATGCTATTTAATGAGAAGACAGCGTGTATCATAATGAGCTTGAGCTGATGAGCTTAATACGGATGAGCTACCAGCGTCCAACTCAGCCAGTTCCAACCCGATAAGTATCCCCTGGATGGTGTCATTCCGAAAGCCAAACGCCGAGCCACAATCGGCACAACTTATCTGGCCGCCACCGATTACGTAACTGAGTATAACACTCTAAATGACAGAATGATGAAAATCCGATTAAATTGCAAACCCCTTCCGCTTAGCATCAAACAAATCTAAGCTCGGACTGCCCAACCATCACAACAGGACACGAACACATTTTACAATGCACTCCACGAAACTATTGATAAAACGCGTTATCGTGAGGTAATCATTGTACAGGGGGTCTGGAATGCTATAATCGATAATACAACAGCTGACAATCACATCCGGAAAATCCGGATAATTGGAAAATATGATCTTGGACAGAGAAACGAAAGGATTGAAAAAGTTATGGACGTATGTGTATGTAATAGCTTAACACACATGTTTCCAACACCATAAACGCAGACTATACGCTTGGATATACTTACCAAAATATCATATGAATCTATCAAGCCACTAACCGCGAAAAATGGAAGGAGACCATACGCTACGTACCTGAGCAGCCGCGAAGTCTAGATCTTCAACACTGAGAGTATCATGAGGAGCTTCTTCATGCTCGTTGTTCTGCAGCAAGCCATCGATGGCACGGATCCTTATCTCTCGGAAGATTTTTTATATATTAAATATATTCGTTCATTTTTTTGTTTAGTTTCATAAAATAAGTCAGTGTGACTTATTTATCATAATTAAGTCAAGATTATTGAAGAATGCGACGTTTGTTTTAGTTCTAACACATTTTAAGACTGTTTCATATCTAAATAAAATTGTTGCTATAATAATTTCTATCTTAAAATAATACAAATATGGTTTAATATTAATTACATTTGATGTTTACAAAATGAGGTCGCATTATACAATAACAGATAATATTTTAAATATTATGTCGTAAATAGTATAAAATTCCTTCCAAATATCCTCTTTTGACATACGAGTACATAACGGGATCATGGTTTTTATACTGTTATTTAATAAGATTTTGTGAACGGGTTGGTATTTCAACATATTTCATATGCTATTCAGGATATCCTATAAAATATAGCAAAGGTTGTTCAGAATGTTTTTTTTTGTTCAATATTTATTATATTGTTTTATTAGACTAGACATAGTGAAAAGTCTGTGCTTCACTTTTAAAATCTAATATATTGCATTTCAAACAGGATATTTCCTGTTTCCTTGTAACGATTTTTTAGTTTTTTCTTTTTATCTATATCTTACTCTTATATATATATATATATATATATATATAATATATATATATATATATATATATATATATATATATATATATATATATATATATATATATATATATATATATATATATATATATATATATATATATATATATATATATATATATATATATATATATATATATATATATATATATATATATATATATATATATATATATATATATATATATATATATATATATATATATATATAATAAAATCTAATAAGTCGTTCTCCACAGAAATTTAGCTGTAATAGAGGACGATATTTTCAGCGTACTGAAGAATGTTTTAGAATTATGAATAGACAACTTGATGTCATAGGTATAGGGTAAAATTGGTATAGATTTTTGGAAATAGCCACTTTATTTTGAAAATTTTCATTTTATAGGAATAATTTCCATAGATATAGCTAGCTCAATCCTTGATCTTGTATTATTATTATTATTTATTAACCTCTCAAATACTGATTTTGCACAAATTAATTTTTCGTGGAACCTCTTTTTTGAGGATATATGCCTGCCTATATGTATAATTGCCCCACCATGAAAATACTGTGAAGACGAGATGAAAATACAATTTATGCACTTTGTAAACCATAAACTCAAACGAAATTATAAGTAGTTTTACTTCTGAAACAATTATCTCTAAGAGGCATGGGCCATAATATTGACAAAAACATATTGTTTTTTTTCAAATGCATAAATTTTTATCGTTAGGAGATAATTCTAATATCACACAAATAATTACAATACAATGTTTATAGCATTTGTTTAACTAAAATATAAATTCTTAAGTTTATATTTTAACCAATTTAATTTATTAAGTTTATATGGATAGTGCCTTTAATATTCCACATCTTGGCCTGTCCAAAATTGTACAAGTGTCACGTAGCCTGTCCTGACATGGTGACATTTTTACATATATCTTTAGTATTATCCTGTCCATCTCTATTATTTTCTACGGGCTTTTAGTTTTATTTCCTTTAATTTTATAGTTAAGTGGATTGTCTTCATTATCGCTACTTGAACTTTAAACAATTTGCCTTTTGTGAATGTGAATCTCTTGAATGTGAATTAAGTCTTGATCAAATGTCATTTAACTTAAAAAACTTTATCAATTATCATGTATTTTTCCATTTTACATTTAGCTATTTTAATTCAGTTTTAGTTCAACAAACGTTTGTAATATTTTGTACCATATTATGCGAAAGTCTTTCTTTGATGTTCTATATATAAATAGGTAAGTATATAAATAAAATATAACAGATACTAATAATATTTAAAAAAATAGGGTCGTATATGGTGTTCGAAGTTATGAATGTCCCCAAGGGCATCTATACCTCGAAAAATCAGGGCAACTATCCTTTTTGGTAGGTATAGGTGCCCAGCTATTTTTTTTTATAAATTATAAGCAAAATAGATTAATATTTACATTGAGATATAGACCCAATGAACCAATATATTGACGTAATAAAAAACGTAACAGAATTTATTACTTATTATAAAGTTATAGAACGTCAAAAATTGATCTTAAAAAATTTTACGTGTTCATGAATTTCATTGCGGAGATAACTACACTCACTAGCAAAACGTGTCCTCGCCACGCCACTATATATGGGTAATTAAGGTATGGGGTGATTGCTGCTTTCTACTCATATTGTTGGTTTTTTTAGAACGTGAGGCATCTATCCAACTGGGGCATCTATCCCAGTTTTACCCTAGTTGTTATACACCAAAGAAGTAGGACTTGGACCCTGAGAAGCCTTTACCAGATTTGATAAGAGGGGACACTCAGTCTGATAATGTACATACACAATGGATCTGTACCCAAAAAGAACTATCCAGCCTTACGAGCTTATATATTAAAAAAAAATTATACGTTACAAATGTAAATATTGATAAATGACTATGATATAATTCAGATTTTAGGAAAATATTAAATAATTTAAACTTCAAACAAAAGATACGCTGTCGTTCTGAATGTTTGTTTTATACGAGTAAGCCTCGTTCTGTGCTCTCGTCAAATTTACATAAGTATTACATACTATAACCAGACTGAGACGTAATAAATATTAAGGTATTGTAATATTTGTTTACGGATCTTTGTAGTATATAATATGGCGATTGGAGCTCTGATTATTAAATTTTATATCTAAAATGTTTTAGTTCTTCTTTAGTTTCAGTCAAACGCGAATCAGACTCGTAAGCTGAAGGTTCCGTACCAATTTTAGATTACAGGTAAACGGAAAGTACAATTAGTAAAAAATAAATGATGAACTAGAAAAATGGTCTTCACAGTGAACAAAGTTCTAACAAAGCCCTATTAGAGTTCTGATTTTCCTTTCTAGATATGGAACTCCAAAAACAAATGATATAAAAGACTCTAGATTTGGTTCAATGAGTTCTACACATTTAAGCGCGGTATTTCCCCACTAAATATTCAACATATCTTTTAGTTTAGATTAATATATATATATATATATATATATATATATATATATATAATATATATATATATATATATATATATATATATATATATATATATATATATATATATATATATACATATATATATATATATACATATATATATATTTATTCAACTACACTTTAGTATCTTCTACTTTTTTTGAGCACCTCTTTTCCAGGTCTTTGTAGATATCTTCCAGCGGTCTTGCCTTCGTTTCGGGTATAACAAAAATCACATATGTCGCCATCAAAAGGCAAACCAATCCAAATAAGTAAAATGACACGTAAACCCCTATTGTATTAGCAATCGGTTTGAAGAATAGATGTTGAAGGAAAACGCTTACAGAAGTAAGCGACATTGTTAACGCCATTACTGTGCCGCGGTACTGTGAAAAAGTATTAGAAAAAATTATATACTAGCGGCCGCCCGCGTCTTCGTCTATGTGGACCTGAACCCACACTTATATTACTGCTCCAGTCCTATTAGTCATAGCGTAATTCAACATAGTAATAATTTTTCAATTCTTACCAGTAGTTCCTGAGATAAGTGCGTTCAAAGAAACAAACAAACAAACTCTTCAGTTTTATAGCGATTGTGGGTTCGATTCCCATCGGGGAGAATGGATTATTTTCATTTTCCTGTTTTCCGCAATTCCGCAATTCAATGTTCACGCAATGTCTCGAAAAGACAAACGGCGGAGAACAGAGTGTCTTAACACTAGATCCCCTCTACTTACTCTGCTTAATTCCGGAATCAAATCTTACCAAAATAAACCTACGAAACCGGAATTTAAATCAGTTAACGTTTCTGAGATTAGCGTACACAAACACAAACAAACACATAAAATTTAAAATTAATAATTTTGGCTCCTATTACATTGATAAATGCTCCCAATAATATATACTTTCATATTTGTTCCATGTACAAAAAGCGTTCAGTCCTGCCTACAGGTTCAAATCCATTATGGAATTATGGTAATAACATATTTATATAGTTTATGTTTAATATATACAATCTAAATTAGTGGGATAAAATGTAAGCTATAATAAAGCAGCAAATTAATTGAGTCTGTATATTGAATATTTTACGAAAAATTATGTAAAAACTATATATAAAAATATATGAATCTAGGTTTTTTGCAGGTTTTACCTGTCTGTTTGTTTGTTTGTGTGTTTGTCTTTAGATTTACTGGACGTGTTTAAATGAAACTTGAAACTTAAACAGAATTTAAGCTATAATTTATTTTGAAGACTGGCACATCTTATTCGAGGCAGCTAGCAAGCACCCTGGGGCTTAGTAAGGAAAGCGAACCTAGAGTTAACAGAAGCCGTTTCCTACTTTAAAACAGTTTTTGAACCTTTGCAATGCTACTACGCTTTGTATTTCAGATGTTTGTTTTTATATAGTTAAAAATATATTTTAAACAATATCTTTTCCTTCTTTCAGCTTCTCTCCAGCATATAGGGTAGGTAGTAAGACCTATTATCTTATATTTACTTCTAGATAAATAACATGGAAAAATAAAAAAAAAACAATATCAACATCAATTTACCTTAAAACTGAAAATTTCACCGGATAAGACCATGGACATGGGTAGTAAGCCAGCTGAGTCACAAAATATACAGAGGCAGAGTGATAATAACGGTATCCAAGACGGCGTGATAATGTTATAGTCTTTTATTAAAAACCATGACGCCAGTAGACACATGCTCAGTCCAGATATTAGTGATGCACCCATTAAGAGAGGCTGAAAATTATATATATATATATATATATATATATATATATATATATATATATATATATATATATATATATATATATATATATATATATATATATATATATATATATATATATATATATATATATATATATATATATATATATATATATATATATATATATATATATATAATATTATTTTACAAAGTTAATTTACTCAGCAAATCATTCATAGAAAATACAGTGACATCTAGTGATAAAATGCCAAATAAAGTGAAACGTAATTTATTCCTATAAAGAACGCCATCTATGCCGCCATCTTAATCGACATAAATATATAACTGTGCAAAATCGGTAATAATCTATACTATAATACAACAGAAAAAAATGTGCCTGTATTTTTAAGAAACAAATGATGCAAAGAGATATAAAATCTAATAGAATATGAATCTGTGGCGTATACATTTTTTGTCTGTATGTTTGTATGTTTGTACAAGCACATATTTGGATCATCTTGACGAATCTGGTAGATTTTTTATTCAATAGCTGTTAAGTCTAGGCAGGATCTTAGCTATATTTTATTTTTCAGATGCTACAAAAGTACCTTCATAATCACCAGTTACAAAACTCAATCAGTCGAACTGAATTATAAGCAATAATGAAATAATGCTGTTGAATACAGTCGCGAAGCAAAGCGTCTGCCTGTAAGTGTGACGGCTTATGGGTTCGATTCCCATTCGGGGAGAATGAGATACTATCATCTTCTCTGGTAACAAGGCGAAAAGCGGCGTTGAGTTCCGCCACTCAACACGCAATGCCTCGAAACGCGGCAAGCGGGGAACGGAGTGTCTTAACACTAGGTTTCTTCACCCTACGGTTCCCTCTGCCTACCCTGCTATGTGCGTGATACTGACTATATGAAATATGAAAATGGTTCCTTAAAAAAAGAAGTTGAGCGTGATGTAAATTTTATATCGACATTTTGATATATCAAATTCATTCATTCAGAGTCTGGATCTCCATATATATTAGCTATTAACTATATAAAATAAGAAAAAGATCTGTCCATCGGTCAATTGAAATCGAGTACCAAGGATCATGAAGTCCGCGCTAGCAAAGTTGTGAGCATCTAGTATAGTTTAAATAATAATCTTGGACTATTTACACATAACATTTATACACACTAGATATACATATTTGGTATTAAGTTATATATATATTGATGTATATTGATAGATTATTTAGCCAATCAATAACCTACATACATTACCTTTCGTCCACATTTTTCAACGGCACTAGAAGCGAGTATCGAACCCACGACCTGTACAGCGCCGAGCATCATTGCTTGTTGATTAGGTGACAGAAAAATGCCACCTTGGCCGGAAGCTAGTGAGAATATTTCACCAGCAAAGGTAAGTACAGGTAAAGCGCCACAAATATCTCTCGACAAGATCGATACCAGTGTTATTTCTAGAGCCTTCCTTAGAATTTTATCGTTGACTGTAATAATATTAAAGTTTAAGTAATAATAGTAATTATTATAATATTATTAAGTATCTAAAATATTTCAAATATATATTATATATATATATATATATATATATATATATATATATATATATATATATATATATATATATATATATATATATATATATATATATATATTATACAATACAACTTATTAAGTTGTTAGCGTGTCTGTAGGGAGATTATTACAAATATCCGCTACCCAAATTTTTATTATTGCAAAGAACACTCATTTGGCAAGAGAGAATACTATTTATATATATATATATATATATATATATATATATATATATATATATATATATATATATATATATATCTATATATATATATATATAATATATATATATATATATATATATTATATATATATATAAAATTTTTATAACTTGCTTTAAAAATTTCAAAATAGAATCAAAATATGATTCTTGTCTGTTTGTTTTGATAGGAAAATAAACGGAAACAATATTATTTTTTCTAAAATATATGTAGGTACCACAAGTAGATATAATACTTGCGTCAATTTCTTACAAAGGACTTGGATCTTTTCGTGAAGAATATTATTCATCGTTTGTATGATGAAACCACTTTATATATATATATATATATATATATATATATATATATATATATATATATATATATATATATATATATATATATATATCTATATATATATATATATATATATATATAATATATATATGTATATATATATATATATATATATATATATATATATATATATATATATATATATATATATATATATTATACAATACAACTTATTAAGTTGTATTGTATATATACTATACAACTTATTAAGTTGTTAGCGTGTCTGTAGGGAGATTATTACAAATATCCGCTACCCAAATTTTTATTATTGCAAAGAACACTCATTTGGCAAGAGAGAATACTATTTTTTTTAATATTTTAAATTATTTTTAAAGTGTTTGTCATAAAAATATAAAATTAATGTTCGAAATCGTATTCAGAGATATTAGTTGATAGATTTTTAGGGCTATTGCTACATATATATCCTTCCACGGCTTTGCCTGTGTTTTTTTTAGGAGTTTTAACTAAATTAATATTTATCTAGTATGCTTAATTGCATTTTTTTGGAAAATTATCGATTTTTTTTGATTTATAAATATTAAATATTCCTATAGAAAAACTCTGTCTATGACATTGATGTTGTTTCACAACCTACTCCGTCCTCCAGTAAAAGTCCCATAAAAGGTATGAGATAGATGTGTACAAAAGATGACTTTTTACTAAAATATATTCTCTCTTCTCTTCCAGAAACCCTTGAATGTGACAAAAATTGTAACAAGAGAGATTGGGATACATCATCAATTAGAATATTATGTAAATATTACGTTATCAATGAATACTATATATATTACAGATAACAAAAATGATATGATAGAAATAAATAAATAAAACATATAAAAGGAAAAACAAACGGAAAAAACTAATTAAGGTTAAGAAAATGTTGCTTCAAATTAATTTAAAGGTGTTTAGACACGGATTGCCAACCAGGAGACAATTAGGAAGTGAGTTCCATGAAAGCACTGACTATACCGTAAACGAGTACGTACCGTACCGTAAACCGTAAAGTGTTTAAGGTAGGGTATTTACACTTTCTAAGAGTGTCCGAGGACCGTGCAGGCCTGTCTATTGATAGTGCTAATTAAATTAAGGAGAAAATGTTTTTAAAATAATAAAAAGATAAGAGAGAGAGAGAGAGAGAGAGAGAGAGAGAGAGAGAGAGAGAGAGAGAGTGGAGATTACCGCACAAACGAATAGGATACCAATTTAATAGTCGACGGAAATCGGGCACCAAATCGCATATTCTAAAGTCGGTCAAGTTTGTCAAGGTTTTCCTCATTTGCATCAGGGTAGCTTTAGCAGGAGAGCTTTTAACGCGGACAGGTAAAAAGTTTTAGAGAATGCAGCGAATAATGTATTCGTTTGTTGATATTTACTTAGGAATTACTATAAATTGAAGTAAAACGTGAAAAATATGTTAGAATTGAATAAATTAAACTTACATATTGTTTTTAACATGAATTCATTGGTTTCATCGTCCTTTTTCTGTTCACTTTTGATTAGATTTATTTCATCTTGTACCCGACTGTCGTGTGTGGATTTGCATTTCAGCCAAGCAATAGCCTTGGTAGCATCCTAAAAGTAATGAAGGAACGGCATGTATATAATTATGGATAAACCAGTGTTATGTCACTTGACTGTTATATGACAGAGTAAGCAGAGGAAATGTTAAATTTCGTAGATTCAATGTATGAGTAGATTTTCGTAGATTCAATGTATGCCTTGCAAAGGATGGCTTCACAATTTGTTTTGTCTATCTGGTTGTTCGAGCTAATCTGTGCATCAGCTGTATAGATTTTTGTTGGAATTTAACTATGCCTTAGTTTTAGTCCCTGGTTTTATTCGGCTGGCTACCAGTTCCTAGACAGCCAGCTCTGATAAAAAATAGCATATCGGAGTTAGTTTAACTGACCGAATCCGAATCTGAATCTGTGAGAATGAAGAAGAACGTGCTCAGGTGGTTTGGTCACGTCGAGAGTTATGAAAAAATGGTAAAAAAGTGACAGTGACAGTGGATGAGGCGAAAAAGGTGTGCAGGAACCGCAGAGTTTATCGCTCCGTTCTCTCTGACTACCCGGCTAGGGATATACCGTGAAGTTATGTATGTATATATGAAAATATATATATATATATATATATATATATATATATATATATATATATATATATATATATATATATATTATATATATATACTTATTATACATTATATTATTAATATTGAATACGATTATATCGCTTGGTGCGAAGCATAAAATCCATCCATGACTCATCAGTTGTAATATATTGATTGTTGTTTTTTTTTCTCGCATTCAGTTGTATCAATGGTAACTGTCTTAGATACATATAAATATTGTAATTGAACGGTCGTTACGCGCGGCGAAGCTATTGAAAGACGCTCTGGTTCGAGTTCGTAAATAAGAATCATTTTTTTTTTTTCTTGCCATTGTGTAACATAAGCGCGTTCAGTACGCACTCAAACTCGAGATTCGAAAATTGACAAAAAAGTGACAGTGTACTCAGCGACAATTCTTTTGTCCGATAGGACGGTGTGGGTTGTCTACTAGAAAATATCATTTATTATTTATTCCCATAACATAACGCTCTGCTCAGGTGCCTTATCACACGCAGATGATTAATTGGAGAAATTACAGTGGAACGATGTCTATACATTAAATTTATATTGAGAATATCATGAATTATTAACTTATTCTTGAAATTATATATTAAAATATTAATTATAAAGAATTAACAATACTTTACGAGATGGCTTATTACATTCTGTAATGGAGAACTTATTATATTATTTGATTTTGTATTAATTAAATTAATTTATAATTATAATATAATAAATTTATAACTTATATTATTAATATTATTATTAATTAAAAATTATGTAATTTATAAAGAAATTTAAAAATACTATTTAAATGAATGTTAATTATTTAATTTATGATTGTGTAATGATATTATTTTATTTTGATTTGTGTATAGAATTAATAAAGCTATTATTATTATTATTATTATATAATAGACACATTGGCATTTAGTTAACAATACAACAAAAAAATTAAGGACAAAATGAAAACTCTTAATAACTAAACTAAATAAAAAATTACCTCAAGTCTGCCTCTCTTGACTAAATACGAAGGAGAGTCAGGCATTAGAAAAAATAAAACAATGTGAGTACAAGGTATGGCGAGACATATCCATAACACTGTATAATAACTGAGTATATCACCCAAAATATATACAAATAGGTTGCCTATAGTGTGAAACAAAATTACCTGCAAAAATACAAAAAAGTGGAAATAATTCCCTTAATATATATATATATATATATATATATATATATATATATATATATATATATATATATATATATATATATATATATATATATATATATATATATATAATATATATATATATAATTATACATATATTATAAGTAATCGCTGTCTGTATGTACATGATAGATATATATCAAAATGTAATATTGGAAGCATTTACTTATACTAGAGGACCCGTTGACGCGTTGCCATAGCAACGTGTATGTCACTTTAAACAAAAGTTATATTGTTAAGCATATGGTAGTGTGTGTAATGTTTTATTTATTGATTTAATATATTTTATAAGCATTAATATTACAAAAATTTAGTGGTGTGCACTTCTCCTACACACACACATAAACAATAAGTATGCAAAATTTCATACACCTCCGTCCGCGGAATTTTCGTAAAACGTTTTTGCTTCATATATAGATAATATAGATAATAAAACCCAAAATAATCATTTTTAAATTTTTTTTTGCCCAATGATTCAAATGCCGTATTTACCATTGTATAATAGTAAACTTAATATCTCAGAGGGTGGTCTAAGCCAATTATCTGTCCGATATTTGGTTTCCGGCATACGGGTATGCGACCCCGGGACCTCGAGCCACCACTTTCATAACCCGATCCAATCCATGTAAGTGGTGTCCCTCCCCTATATTCCAAGTCTTTCTGCCTCTTATTCCCTGTCCTTTCTTGGTTTCTCCCAGTAATGGGTTTGGAGGTCAGATGGCAATCGCTCCACAAAAAACCACTTCGCCACTCATATGGACCGATTGGTCTTAGTCGGAAGGCAGACCCTGGCAAAAAGCCGGGACTAATGCCAGGAAGAAGAAGAATAGTAAACTTAATATTAAGAGGTTATTTTATTTTAGTCGGATCATAAATAAAAACTTAGATCAATTTAAATTATTTTGTATGGCAAAACTGTTACAAAACAACTGTTTAACTGAAGTGCCTGAAATATATTACTTTCCCAAGTAGATATATATCTTATTTGGCATAATTCATGAAATTTGATTAAAAGCGATGATCATTTATAACCAAGAACACCTATAACACTGGTCCAATTCGGACTGTACTGAAAACTGAAAATTTTAATTAAAATTTTAATTACTTACACAGTCTCATGTCTTCTATTGTGAATATTTTTAGTTATAACCTATTTCTCTCGTTTTATTACAATAGACATTTATATTTTTACTAGCTGCACCCGCGACTTTGTCTACGTGGGATAATAAATTTGGATTTTTTAATAGTTTTTAAGCATATTATTAAATTTGTTAAAAAATAAGTGTTAAGTCCATCTTAGAAGGCTTTAATCATTTGAATTAATGTTGAATTAATTAATAAAATAACAATTTATAGAATTTTAAATATTTATATTTACTTACAAAGCATCCCAAAGCTCCTCGTATACTGTCATCGCTGATCTCTTTAGTGTATATAGGACATATGATATAAGCGCCTGACATGGTGACTCCAACGAGTGCCCGAGCTAGGATGAGAGCCCAAATGTCAAGGGAAACTAGGAAAAATCCCCAACTAACCTGGAATATTTTATATATATAATGGGTTGGGGAAAAAGAAATCCATTATTTTTCGTGAAATTCGGGACACTATTTAAAATACTTCGGATTGTCCGATTTGGGTCAAATAAAAGCCGTTTTTTGCTACAACTCTTCGCCATTTTAAAGATAATTTCATAATGCCTCTTTCGTAGAAGCCTTGGTCCTTATTGGCGAAAAACTCTAATAATCGATTTTCACAATCTTCTCTTGATCCTAATTTCTTATCACTCAGGAAGTTTTGTAATGCGAGAAAAAGGTAGTAATCGCTTGGTGCCAGATCCGGACTATATGGTGGATGCATTAAAACCTCCCAACCAAGCTCCCGGAGTTTCTGGCGAGTCACTACAGACGTATGGGGCCGTGCGTTGTCCTGATGGAGCACAACACCTCTTCTGTTGGCCAATTCTGGCCGTTTCTGGTCAACCGCTAGTTTCAAACGGTCCAGTTGTTCACAGTACAGATTTAAATTTAGTGTTTGGCCATACGGAAGCAACTCATAATGAATGATTCCTTTAAAATCCCACCAAATACACAGTAGAAGTCCTGGCCGTTAGTCCTGGTTTGCCAACCGTTTGAGCTGCTTCACCACGCTCTGACCACGATCGTTTCGCACGATATTGTCGTATGTGATCCATTTTTTATCCCCAGTCACCATCCGTTTAAGAATGGGTCGATTTCATTCCGTTTAATCAAGGCTTCGCAAATGGAAATTCGATCCCATATTTTTTGGTGTTAATTCGTGCGGCACCCAAACATCGAGTTTTTTTTGTATTCATCTTTGCGCAAATGGCTTAAAACTGTTTTATGGTCGATATTTAGCTCCTAGGCGATACTGCGACTACTAACATGCCGGTCAACTTCGATTTTTTCGATGATTTTATCGACATTTTCGACTACGGGCCTGCCTTTGCGAGGTGCATCTTTAACATCAAAATTGCCTGAACGAAACCGACGAAACCAAAATTGCACGTAATTAGCTGTTACCGTATCAGCACCATAGACATCAGTCACAATTTCAGCAACCTGCCTTGCATTTTCACCTTCATCAAAGAAAAACTATAAAATATACCGAATTTTCTCTTTGTTGGTATAGATTTTTAACGGCCTGTAATTCACGACAGAATGGAACAAGCGGGAAACAATTGAACATTTTTTAGTGTGAAGATCACCTTGATCATCACATCGAGCATAAACTTGAAATTGTTTGATAGATGCTTTTCGAGATATTGATCACTAAAGCCACCTACCGAGAAAATAATAGATTTCTTAATAATAATTATATATATATATATATATATATATATATATATATATATATATATATATATATATATATATATATATATATATATATATATATATATATATATATAGATATATATATATATATATATATATATATATATATATATATATATATATATATATATATATATATATATATATATATATATATATATGTGTTTCTTCAATGTAAATAATATACGGATCTATTGATTTCTAGTAGTAGTTATCTCTCTAGCTTTAAAATGGCGCACCCGAAATCACGACTGGTCTCCAGCACTGTTAAAATTTTATCTAAATGCTTTTCAAATGGCTCTTCCAGATCGAACTAATTAGTTAGATGGGGTGGATGAGGTAAAGCTATCGATAAATCTTGCTACATCTGTATGGAGGCACAATCATATACCAAACATGTAAACGACACACTTCTATCGCCTATGTGTGTATGTATGTGTGTGTGTGTGTGATTTAATACTTACAGCTCCAATTATTGAGACGAAAATTAAAGCGAATTTCCTACCGAACTTGTCCACTATGTAAGCAACCAATGAATTAGCTGGTATGCATGTAAGGTATGGAACAGCCGCCATCCACGAGATCTGCAAATAAACAAGAAATACTAAAGCTAGTAAAAAGGGGGTCATCGCAACTCCAGCATTTTCTCTCATAATAAGGACGTAATTTAACTTATACAGTATATTGCATAGTGGAGTTCAACATCCTTTACTGTAAGGATGCTGGAAAATAATAAATATGATATTTGTTAAGAAAAATTTCACCTTCTCGTCATATTTTATTGATGGTTTATAAATATCTATTTTATTGGATATAAACATATAAATGTTATACACTAAGACCATGTCTAGGTTCTCTGGTAGCTATAACCCCAGAAACATTGTTATTATATTTTTTTTTGCTTAACGCTTTATTCCCATCAGTCCACTATTGCTTCATTGCATTAAGCTATATACTTTCCACCTGACTTCGATACGTTGAGCTCAAGACTGAGTTTAGTCAATCTATAGTGAGGTAATGAAAATAATTAATACCCTGAAGTGGATATTGAACCTATAATCATCACGCCTCCAGTTAGCCGCTGTTCCACAATGGTTTCCATAATTTTTTGGGAAAAAAAGAAACTCTTACAGGATTACATTGATGTCCAGCTGTCTGTATGTCCGTCTGTCAAGACCATTTGATTTCTCAAAATGATGTCAAAATAACAAGTAGAAATCTATGGTCCCTTAATATTTCAATCAACGCAATGAGAATGTACGAGTGTTTATGTTTTGTTATTACAAAATTAAATTTATGAAATTCGAAATTGACCTAGAGTGTTGGTAATAAATTAGAAGTTATAGTAAAACAAAGGAAAATATCTGAGAATTGGAAATTTATAGGAAGCTTATCTGTGTACATCATTTCATATAAATTGAAGACAAATGACATAACGTAACAATTAGATTTTTGACATTCTCAAGAACATACTCACATTATGTATGTGTTATTATAGTACATTCAAGACGAATATATTATAATACTGATTTAAAATTAATATAAAAAATATATATTCGTCTCACGAAAATATTTTATGCAATTTTCACCTTTTTTTATTTTTCCGTTAATGACAAAAATGCTGTTGACCGCAAATGGCTCCCAGAGAACAATATGAGCATTGTGGCAGCTCAGAAGATGGTACATGGGACGGCGGGCCCTGGCCTCGTGCCGTGACATAGGTGAGACGCCGTCGCCTGTTACGGCCACGGCAGCGTGTCTCGCGGACAGAAGAGTGTAACCCTCCGTTGTAGTGGCGGTTGGCTACAGTGATGGGATCATCGGGGTCTAGAAGGCCTTGTTTTTTATTTTTTCTACTTCACGTTTTATCTCTTATATAGCGAGGCGAAAACCGAGACAGAAGCTAGTGTCCAGACTTTCTCCGCTTTCTGCCTCAATTCGACACATTGCGTGATGAGTGGTGAAAATGGAAAATGAAAATAATTGAATTCTCCGTGTGAGTATCGAATCCACAAACATAAAACCTCTATGAATTATTTAATATTCGTATATAAATTTTTTTCAGCTTCCCACATCCCATCCCATCCTGGCCTATACAGATATAATAGAACGTCAATTGCTGCACTGTACATATCTTTATCATAACTTCATTTTATGTAACGTCATTATCATCGACATTGTGTTCTTGAAGGTAACTAAGTAACATCTCTTTTACGTTTAATTTGCTATTGTTTTTTAACCAACTTGACAAAATAGATGGTTTTCGATTCAATTGGTATGTTTTTTCTATTACAAATAGCAATTTATATAAGTTATATGATAAAATGTTTACCTCAGTATCAGTAAGAGGTACTGCTGTTGGCGAGTCTTTGGACTGCAACAACAGGGACATGGGTGACATCCATCCAATACTCGCGCCGTATGATAATACGGGCATGTTTACTGAAAAAATAATTATATATCATTGTATTCAAATGGAATTTGTTATATACATATTATATTTATTTTAAGGTTGTGAATCTATAAAAATCTATATAACAAGGTAAGTTATAGGGAGAAATCGTTTGACCTTCGAGAACAGAGTATCGGTGATACTGGAGCAAGGTCTCGTAAAATGTATTAAAAGAGCTTGCATGAAGAGGAATGTGAGTAGACATATATATATATATATATATATATATATATATATATATATATATATATATATATATATATATATATATATATATATATATATATATATATATATATATATATATATATATAAAAACAAATATATATCACTCGCTTGATACTAAAATGTAAACATAAATTAAATTTTAAAAAAATCAGGTTTATAAAACAAAGTGAATTTAGTTTTAAAGCACTTCTCTACTTTCCATACAATTTTGGAGACTACCTGTTAAGTGGCCGGACTCAACGCCGTGCTAAGTTCTACTCAAGATAATGATTGAAATATAAATCTAGATATACATATTAATAATTACTTAAAATGGCGCATATTAATTGGTTTATTTTGCTGTCTTCACCGAAAACTCCAAGGTATTTCATTATAGCTTACAATTAGCTATGAAAGTGATGTAACAAATCAACTTTTCGAGACTCGTTTGAACTTCGCTAGGGCTATAAACAAACTGACAAAATTGTTCTTATAATATTGCTGATAAATTACCTTCACATTAAATATATGTATATTTAATTATAAGTAATTTGCATTGTATCCGAGCAATTAGTGCTTGCAGTGTTTCGGATCTGAATATGGATGTGGATATAGAAAGAGGTCTAATACGCTAGCTTGGGACAATTTCGGTTAAAAATATTAATTTTATTTTTATTTTCATTTAGAAGATATGGCGCGGCGTTGAATTCCGCCACAAAGCACACAATGCCTTGACAATTTGAAAGTGCAGAGCGGAGTGTCTTACCGTTAGATTCCCTCTGTCTATCCTGCCAATTGCAGCAAACGGTGTGAAGCTTTCAATTAATATGTATCGCCATATTTAACTTAATAAATGCAGTGCATACTTATTTACATGTGCATGTAGAAACGATTATTTTTGATAAAAAAAACCTGTTTCATGTAAATCCTGTATTGCTCATATTATAATATCTAGAATAAATAACTTTAGAGTGAAATTTTTTACTTGTACTGTAGGAGGGTACTTACAAACACGAACTGTGGAATAAATAGTAAGATTATAATTGTGACATCAATTCTCACTGACCGTGTTGAATGGAGAAAGCCGAACTTTGTCTAGACACCAAAGTGAGAAAAATGAAAATATTTCATTCCCCAGATTGGGAATCGAACTCACAATCGTCGCGTTTACAGTCATTTGCTATTCCGCTCATACGTACATATGTGTATATTTACTTCTTATTTAAAATGATAATAAGTTCCAAATCCATTTGGAAAGAGCATTCGGATCTTAAAACGAAATATTGTAACTCTAGACTCTCTTCCACACATCCTCTCTTCTATTCTTGCTGTAGTTGACAAGCTCTCACTATCAACACTAAATAAAATCTGGCTTTACATATTATAATATCTAACATTTTTTTTTGGTCTATAACTATATTTAATTCCTGATGCCTAAACTAGGTAAAACCAGTACTATAGGTCATCAGGCCTTCCCCCAGGCAATATCGTACGTACCTTAGACACTTATTACAACATGATACAGTTTAATTAGCATTAGCAAATAAAAGAAAAATAATAATAAAAATCTAATAAATAAACGACCAGAGTCCTGTATGTGGACGTAATGTATGTGTGTGTGTATATATATATATATTGATTTTTAAAGTGTCAATCCATAA
This sequence comes from Dione juno, assembly GCA_037127375.1. NCBI lineage: Eukaryota > Metazoa > Arthropoda > Insecta > Lepidoptera > Nymphalidae > Dione > Dione juno. The sequence goes on along the minus strand of JAXRJS010000088.1, from coordinate 5,591,328 downwards.
TAAGGCTAGTAAAATACTAAAAGAAAATATATAAAAGCGGGTTCGAATCCCACTACGTTTAAAATTTTTATATGTTATCTTTAAATATTTGTGTGTTAAAATCCATTTAAAAACATAGTAATTTTGAAAACACGAACAAAAACACATTATATAACAAAAACTATAGTGAATCAATGTTAGACAGACGTAGATACAATGGACAATGTTGTAGAACTATTTAACTATGAAAACTTTTTAGACAGTATAGTCAGGTAAATTGCCAGTAAACACCATTATTATAGATATGTGAATAAGATAATATATTTTAAATATGGAACGCCTACAATATTGAAGTAGCAATTTTTTTATTATGTCACATTATATTTTATTGATATCTACAAAAAGTAAGTAAATTGTCAAAAATAAGTTGTTAAATTAATAAAAATATAAATCGCTTTTAAAAATGTATATTTATGTATAATATAATAATAATATATATATTTATATATAATATAATAATAATATTATATAATTTTGGGTTTCATTCTTAGTCGGGAAAATTGTTTCTTTTTTTTAATTTTCCCGTAAGTGGGGTTTTAAGCGCGGGAGCGATGAGCAAAGGATAGCTAAGTTTTTTACCACTGAAGATAAAGAAGGAAAATAAATATAGAAGGAAGGAAGGACGGAAGTACGAATTTATTCATAATTATTATTATTATATATTTATTCATAATTTATTCATTACAATTCAATTATAGCGAGCGAGATGACTTATTTTAGTGGCGGCATGGCATCTTACTGTTACCGCGACGGTTATGGGTTCGATTTCTACTAAGTACAGTAACGAGACAAATCGCAGCGTTAAGTTCCGCCAATCAACACGCAATATCTAGAGATTTAGGCGAAAAATGGGGAACGACGTGACTTAACACTACCCTGCTATATGCGGGATAAGTACAGGGTGAAGCAATTTTTATTTACAATTTAATTTAAAATAAAATTACATTTTAAATTCAAAATATTTTTATTTAAATCTAAATAAATGCATAAATTACTTTTATACAACATATTGGAATTACTATAAGTAAAAAAAAAATAGCAATCTCTATATAAGTTAACATACATATCTCTATCACTTTTTTTCTCACAATAAAAAAACAGACACTATATATATATATATATATATATATATATATATATATATATATATATATATATATATATATATATATATATATATATATATATATATATATATATTTAAATTACATACTTAAAAATAATATTAATATTAATAATATTACTATTAAAAACATTCAAAAAAACGTAGCACAACGGGAGTGAACAAGCGAGGATCGTGGGTTCGATGCTCACAATGGAAATTCTCCGCTTACCAGGGAAAAAATAGTTAAACATGGTAATGGAAATTCTGGTAATCGGAATAGACACCTCACAACGTGAAACTGAGTGTCTTAACAGTATGTTCCATGTACCTTTCCCATATGCGGGAAATAGCCTGAAGCTATTCTCTTCTTTCAGTAAAATAAGATTATTCCTATCCCGCTATATGCGGGATAAGCTTGAAATTGTACTATTATTACAGATTTATTTGATTCATTTCTTTCTTCTCTTTCTTCGTCTGTAGATCATAGTAAATTTCTTCCAGCTTTCGATTCTTAGTTTCTGGTACAACCAGTATTACATACAACGCCGTCATTAAGCACATGGCTCCAAAGAAGTAGAAAGCCACGTAGACGCCTATTGATTTTGATAACGGCTTAAAGAACAGAAGTTGGAAAAAGTCTGACAAGGAAGCCACTGCCATTGTAGTCGCCAACACTGTACCTCGATACTGAAAAAAAAAAAATAAATAAATATATATATATATATATATATATATATATATATATATATATATATATATATATATATATATATATATATATATATATATATATATATATATATATATATATATATATATATATATATATATATATAAATAATATAATAAATTTATGTAATTAAATTCTATAATATATTTCTGTAATAAATTTGTATAGTAAAAAATTACATTAACTTCACGCTATATCCCGCACATGGTAGGGCAGGCTGAGGGAACCGTAGGAACCTACTCTTAAGTCAATCCGTTCCAGACTTTCCGGCTTTTGATGCATTGCGTGTTAAGTGGCGGAACTCAACGCCGCGCTTTGCCTTGTAACCAGAGGGGAAGAAAATGAAAATCATTCATTCTCCCCGAGTGGGAATTGAACCCACAAACCATTGGGTTTATGTCGCGTCCTCTTAATTTCTATAGTAAGTTTTCTGTAATAAATATCTCAAGCTTACTTTAAAAGAAAACGTTTCTCCAGCTATGACAACAGCTATCGGCATTAGGCCCGATGCGTCGCAAAACACACAGACACACAGTGTAAGTACCGGCACCCACGCCGGTACCAATATATTGAACTCGGTAAGAAGAAACCAGGTGGCCAAAACGCACATGCTAAGCCCTGATATGATGCAGGTGATGAAGAGGAGAGGCTGTAACAAAATTGTAATTTATCTTTATCAAAGAATTACTGCAGATATTAATGTTAATTTGCAACTTAAGTCTGATAACAAGCAAATTTCCATTATCTTAGTTCTTTCTAATGAGGAAAGAGGAGGGGGAGGGATTGCCTTCAAAACTTGGTGCTAGAGATATAGTGTGTAGAGTGAATGTATATATTAAAATATATATTAGAAAAAAACAAAAAAAAAATATACATATATATATATATATATATATATATATATATATATATATATATATATATATATATATATATATATATATATATATATATATATATATATATATATATATATATATATATATATATATATATATATATATATAAATTTATACGTAGAGAAACTTGGACCCATGACTTCATGGTTAAAGCGTAGGCGCGAGACCTTACAGGTGGTGAAGCTCAGGAAAACTTTATATGCCATTTCTAAAATATATTTTTTTTTGAGGAAGTAACAACTAAAAAATTTGTTAAAATATGAATTTAAATACCGAAGTAAAAAAGTTACTGGAAACCAATCACGAATGGATCATGTATTCAAATAATTTCAAACTGTGTCGTAATAGGAAATATTTTTACCTATATATTATAAAAAATCGATTTTCAAAATTAACGAAATATGTATTATGTAATTACATTTTATCTTTTTTCTTTGGGAAGGTTCTTTATTAGAACCAACACAGTTTTCTCAGAAGACAACAAAGAATTATTATGAAAACTACTAATAGGACATTGTTTAGACTATATCTGTTTCATATATTATTATTTTTATGTACTATTGTGTTATATATATTATTACCGACCTATGTAACAAATATAGAAATAATTGAACTATAAAGTCATAATAATTTGAACACGGTAAATAACGTAGAAGAATATCAAGAAGTATAAAAGTAAGCTGTTAGAGCTTTCTGAGAATAAAGCATCTTATATTTATCTATCTATATCTATTCTATTATATTAAAAGAAAATATTACATTTGCAACTGAATTTAATGATCATGAGTTCAAATTAAAACAGGCAATATTTGTATATAAAATAAAGATTTCTCTTCAGACACAAACTTAAAATGCACTTACCCTTCTCCCACATCTATCCACGATACCAGATGCCATGGTCGCGCCACATAACTGGACTACTCCCAGCACCATGGCTTGCTGGTTAGGACTCAGGACTAAGCCTGTGACATCCGACGCAGAGCTGAATATGTCTCCAGCGAAGTTCAACACTGGAACTACTCCGCAAAGTTCCCTAGCCAACGCCGCTATTAGAGATATTTGAAATGCTCTGAACAAAATTTTCTCTGTTACTGAAAATAAATCGGATTGTTGTTAAGTGTTGTTAAATCTTATATGTTTAGATTTTCAATTTTCAAATAGAAGTATAGCTTTTTCGGCTGTTCATTTTCTGCATAGAGATAGACTAGTATTATCTACTGTTTGTGTTCCAAATCTAAATATTTTATGTAGAGTGGCGTAGCTCAAAGCGCATGAAATTTTACCAAAGCCAACCATGAAAATTGTTGAAAACGTTGGTCGTTGCTTTTGAGCGGGGATCCCTCAAGAGAATCAAACTAGCAACTGTCACATGGCCTCAAATTCTGCGGCTTATCATAATAAAATGTCACAATATCTTCTATATAGCTGATTTTTCTTCATTGTAGAGTCAATCAGTTCTGATAACCGCATCCACTATGAAGAAGTACATATATGGAGAGGGACATGTTTGGTCACGTCGAGAGAATGAATGATGAAAGATCTTTTTTACTACCCTTTTTACTACCCGAGGTCTTCTTCGTCGGTTCTCGCAAAAGGTTGCGAGAGAGGTAGAGGAAGACCTCGGTTGACATACGAGGACACAGTGTTGACGGTACTGGAGCCCAGTATACATCATGAAGTATTCCTGGGTAGCAAGTATGAAGAGGTTTATGACAGTGGACAAAGCAAAAGAGATATGTAGATTCTCTCTAGCTACTCTGCTGGAGATATAGCGTGATATTATGTATGTATATAATCAATGTTTATAAATATACGTACTACTTGTCCAAATGGCAATAATCTGTGGTCAGCCTTGTATAAATTTATACCTAACATAGTTATTTTAAAAATATTGGGATCATAGATATTTATTATTATAAAGTTGACTCTTTTAATGTATAAATTAACTTAATTTAAACTTAACTTAACTGCTTAAGTCCGTGGTGAACACACAAGAGATACAATAAAAAAAAAGTTAAGACTCCACACAAACACTCACATATAGTTTTTAACAATAATTTCTCTTTTCCTTCATCATTCTTTTGTTCTTTTCTATGGGCATCAATCTCTTCTTGGATTTTATGATCGTACTCATGTCGGCATCGGAGCCAAACTAGAGCTTTTGCTGCCTCCTACAAATAAAACGTACTTATTACGTTATCAAGAACTTAAAGTATATAATTATATAAAACACACTTTTAGATATATATATATATATATATATATATATATATATATATATATATATATATATATATATATATATATATATATATATATATATATATATATATATATATATATATATATATATATATATATATATATATATATATATATATATATATATATATAAAGCCATAATTATTACAAATTGGTATGTTGGTTCTTCTAATACAGAATTTATTATTATTAAACCTAATATTCCCACGGGAACGGGAAAAGATCAGATTTAACGGTTCATAGTCCACACAAATAAAATTGTGGGTACAGTTCGTGTGACATATTATGTGATACGAAAAATGGTAATATATTTGAAAAACAGTAGATTTCATATATAATTATCTCACCCAGTCATGGGGCTAAATAAATAAATATTTCACATAAAAAAATAATTCATGGGTATTGCCACCATGGCATGGCGTATTTACCTCAGTCTTGCCATTCTTAATAAGATACGAAGGTGATTCGGGCATTATTAGAAATATGATAAAATGTATTACGGGAACGGCAAAAAATATTAATAAAACCATCTGGTAACTTAACAAATCTCCTATTATGTAAGCCGACAGACTGCCCGTCGTGAAAAACAACGCGCCCTGAAAAACGAACATAAATATATATAAATTAAATATTTTAATCTGTGATCCATCGGCCATTGTGGTGTTGTGATGCGTTTGACTGTAGCGCTGTGATTATGGGTTCGATTCCCATTCTCGGCAATAAATTATTTTCATCGCCTTTCTCTGGGAAGAACAATAGATGGTAGCAAAGTCTATGTGCTAATTTTCCCCAATCCCACGAGGTAGACAAAGAGAACCTAATAAATTGCGTTTCCTATACAAGTTGCAATTTACACAAAATTTTATGGTAGAGAAGAAGTAAGTGATGAGACACTATTTTCTGTTAAGAATCGGTGAATTAAATGGCGGAACCCAACGCTGCTCTTTATGTTACTAGGATGGGGAAAAAAATACAAAAAAATATAAAGCATTTTTTTCACACACTTTTTCCCGAAATACGTACACTTTTTTCATAAACTACTGCAAAGTGTTCAAAACGTCATTACAAAAATATACTAAATAATACTATAATACATATATATATATATATATATATATATATATATATATATATATATATATATATGTATATATATATATATATATATATATATATATATATATATATATATATATATATATATATATATATATATATATATATATATATATATATATATATATATATATATATATATATATATATATATATATATATATATATATATATATATATATATATATATATATATATATATATATATATATATAAATAAATCTTACCCAACATCCCAAAGCGCCTCTAATATTGTCATCGCTTATTTCCTTTATATAAGTTGGGCATGTCACACAACTACCCGCCATCACGACTCCCACTAGTATTCTCGCTGTGATGAACACCCATATATTCATAGACGATAGTTTTAGTAACCAAATTATCTGAAAAATGATCATTATTAATAAAAAAAAAGAGAATAAATACAAGGCGTAAGAGGTCGAGACATTATGCCGTGGTATGTAAATTATTAGTTTGCCTGGGATAGAAATTTAAAATTGTATTGATAAAAATCCCTTAAAGCAATAGCGGCTTAGGAACAGCGGTCTTATGGCTTAAAGGGACTTAGGTTCTGCCATCTAGAGCATTAATCTCTCTAATCTCTCTCCCTCTCACAATAAAATCTCTAAAGTAAGTGAATTCTCACTATTTTTCCAGTCTCACGCTCCATACCGTAACAATATAACTTTCATTTCACAATATTTAGGCGGAGATCTCATAGAGAAATCGAGTGATGTTGATCAAACATTTTCGATTAAAATTTAAAAATACCAGTTTAATATTGCAAGAACGAGCGTAGTTACGTGGAGTAGGCTAATACAAATGTCTTTACTACATCTAAATTAGCCTTAAACTAAATCATTATTTTATTTTGATAATTAGTATATTATATCATATATGTACATATATTTAATTTCTTTTTTGATGTATATTCGTGAGCACGTGGCTGAGTTTTATAGTTCATGACCCAATTTTTATGATAAGTGGCCTTCCTTTTCTACCGTCTGCTATACACTTCGTGTTAAACACATATATAGTTACACACACATATATATATATATATATATATATATATATATATATATATATATATATATATATATATATATATATATATATATATATATATATATATATATATATATATATATATATATATATATATATATATATATACACACACACACATATATAGATATATATATACGTATCACAGTAGGTATGTGGTTGAAATAAATCATTTTTTCCCTTACTTATAAAAATGAAAATCTTCTCACGGGCACCGAACCCAAAAGATGTACTTGTTACATAAAAATATAAAAAAATAATAATATCTTAATTGTTCTCATAAAGTAATATTAACAAAAGCTACAGCAGAGTCGGACTGCGAAATTATATTTAAACCGCTTCCGGGTCGCTTGGGTCCTCAGAATCGTCTTGTGCCCATCTCAGAATTTTTACGACGATACACAGTGGAGTATTCTTTTTTTTATTAAGGCTAAAAAAGGAAAAAGTATAAGAAAATCCTTCACGTTATCGTTATTACAGAACCGATTAAAATTTAACTCGACCTCTACAGTACGGTCGACAAAACATAATAACAACGCTCTTACCGCGTTTATTCCACTCATGAAGAGTAACGCGAACTTCCTGCCATATCGATCTCCCAACAAAGCCACAAGGTACGTTGCCGGAACACACACCAAGTATGGCAATGATGCCATCCATGATATCTGAAAATAAATTATATATATATATATATATATATATATATATATATATATATATATATATATATATATATATATATATATATATATATATATATATATATATATATATATATATATATATATATATATATATATATATATATATATATATATATATATATATATATATATATATATATATATATATATATATATATATATATATATATATATATATATATAATTTTCACTGTATACAACATATAAATTGTAAAAAAGTGTTTATACGTTCAGAAGAAAATGCAAATCGTTTTAAAAGTAAAACTGAAATATGTAAAACCGTATCTAAAGTCTTTCGCGTTTAATAAAAAATGCATCGAAATGGCTGTTGCGAATAATAAAATTCATTTTACTTGAAATTATCGCTACCGTTACGGAATCGAAGCTATAACATGACTTGATGTTTGGATAAAAAATTTAAAATATTTAGCATAAGTCTTACGGTTGAGCGGAGAGTAAACTACGTAGTGGCATAACATTATGTTCTCACTAGTATTGTGTTATGTACACATGTATAAGAAATAGAGATTGAGAGAGATAAGTGATTTAATCATACCTCCACATCGGTTAGCGGCACTCCTTTCGGTGATTTATTTGATTGCAGAAGGAGCGTCATAGGTGACATCCATCCAATACAGTTTCCATAACCGTAGATTGGTATGCAGACTGGAAACGAAAAAAATACTAAGTGTCAAGTCTGACTGAACGCGACGGTTGCGGGTTCAATTCCCTTTCAGGGTAAATGATTAGATTTTTATTTCCTACGCTAATAACAAAACGATAGCGCGGCTTTGAGTTCCGCCACTCAATCGGTGGATGGCGGGGGAAGGAGTGTCTTAACATTACGTGCGTATACAGCATAGTATGAAGTTAAAAAAGACCGGATATATTATTAATAACTTCAAAATAAAAGTCCGTTCTTGTGAACATTTGTAAAAAAAGAATCACTATGCTCTAAATTTTATTAATATTATTTATAGACTGAAAATTTATTTAAAAAACTGAAACTTTAAGCCGTATTTTCTTCCATTAGACTGACGAAATGTCCTTTCTTATATACATTTACATTTATTACTCTTTTAAAAAAATATTTATATTCCCAAAATGGAGGCTAGCGTGGCGCAGAGGCGCCGTTACCTCACTGTCAGGAACTCGGCCCTAAAGCGGAGAACGGGTCTTGACACTATCTACAGATCCTTTGCCTACCCCGCTAGGATATAGGGTATTCTAGTACTACCCCACAAAACTACACCAAAAAAGAAAAAAAGCACCACAACGTACTCACTCAGAAATGCGCATAATATTTGATTAACTTGACTTCCTTCTCGAAATATGTAGAAAAATTTCTTCATGCCTGTAAATAATAATTTTATTAAAATATACCTTCATATGTACGAGTAAGTAACGTTCACAAAAGCATTAAATGTTATACTGAAGCCAATTTCAAACGTTATTTTATTTACTTTCTGCTGTTACAGCTTGCGTGAGCCGATAACGCTAATGATAAATTGTCTTCGCCATACGTTCAATATCGATTCATGAATCGATTATAATTTTTAAACTGTATATCATTTAGTTAATTGCTTGTTTAACGGAATTAATTAGTGCGGCTGTGACATCAATTTTTTTTCTTACATAAACATGATAATGGCGCTTAAGCCTTGTGATTAAGGTTTTAGTTAGTATTTTGATTTAGACATATTATATATATCGTAACAGTATAGTTAAGGTTATTGATTTAGTCAATTCTTATTTATTTTTATTGTTGAGTGCATCAATTTTATTTTTGGTATTTTTAAATTGAATTTTTAGTAATATTATTATATTTTAAAGAATAATTATTACATTACATTATAATAACTAGTGTTTAAGAAGTGTACGTGTTTTGTAATCTGTGGAAACTTAAATGGCATTGGTTCTATTTTCTATGTTTTTTTTTGTTTTTAATCATTTGCTGTACTGTTTGTTTCCCTTAAAAATAAATAAATAAATAAAAAAGCCCTTGAGCACATCACACTGACAGATGCTTCTACAACATATATAAAGACTACGCATGACATTTTGCATTGTGGAATACAACTTGTAGATGGCCATTTAAGATGGAAATTAAGCTGTCATGTCCTCCACAATGGCATCCACACTTCTACTCCCCTAACCTCAAAATTTACCTCCAACGATTATACATTTCGGGTAATCAATTAATGACCATAAGGCCACAATCGAATAAAGTTATATATATGTATATATATATATATATATATATATATATATATATATATATATATATATATATATATATATATATATATATATATATATCTAATGCAATAACAATGTTTGAATACAAACTAGTAGTTCCCGAGGTTAGCCTATTCTACCAAATAAACTCCACAACTTTATAATAAAATTAAATTTTATAGTATTATGTATTTAAAACTTAGCAATTACACCGTATGTGTCAAGTATTTGACATAAATTTTTTTAAACAAAGTGATTTGAAAGGAAATATAAAATATATATATATATATATATATATATATATATATATATATATATATATATATATATATATATATATATATATATATATATATATATATATATATATATATATATATATATATATATATATATATATATATATATATATATATATATATATATATATACCTACAATAACAACGAGCGAAGCCAGGCGCTTACATATACTATATAATCCAACTTTATTTTAAACTTACTTTTTACTTACTTACTTACTTACGTTTGTACCTTAGATTTTTTATAAATTTTTTCACTGAAAACCTTATTACTTGCAACAATGACAAGTCACTAAAAATGCATAGTCATCTTTAAATCTATTATGATTTGTTAAGTGTTTTTCACACAAAGAAAAGAAAAAGGTACAAAAAAATTAAAAAAAAACACAATTAATTCATAGCGGAATTCGAACCCGCACCTCTCAGATACCATATCAAGCGATTGAGCCAATTAATCAAGCCGTTCTTATCGATATACGTCGAAGTTTTTATACACTTGTTATAATAAAGCGATATAAATAAAACTAAACTGTAACAAAAATATTTTACTTACTGCTCTGGCAAGACAAAAGTCGACGCTGACTTCTATCTATCAATGGACAATATATTATATAATCTTTTATCTATATTTTTTTTTGTCTTTGTTATCTTGAAATCGGTGAACGGAGTGTTTGGACTCTAGATTCTCCGACCTATTATGTGCTAGATAACGTATAAAGATGATAAATTAATTTCTATATCACGTGCCAGTTTAGATAAAAAATTTAATGAGTTATGACCGTCGTGGCGCAGAGGCATGGTCTCTGCCTGTAAACGGAACGGTTTGTGGGCTCGATTCCCACTCGGGCAGTTCCGCCAGTCAAGACGCGATGTCTCGAGAGGCGGAAAGCGGGGATCTACGGTTCCTACGGTTCCCTCTGCCTACCCTGACATGTGCGGGATACAGCGTGAAGCAACGTTAAGCATAATTTTTTTATTTATTTTTTTTTTATTTTCTTAATGAGTTATTCTCTTTAATAATGCAGATTAACGTGTTTTAAATATTTTTCTTATCATTGTTTCTGATTTTGGGACATCCAATGAAATGGGTACAGTTAATTGAGGTCACTCAGACGACCTTTGCACTGTTTCTGATATAGACATGGTAAATGCAGTGTGATTTTTATATTATTTAATATTTCATACAATTCGAATTTATATACTCAACGCAACTCAACGCTAAAATGCTTAAAATATAGGATTGAAAGCCTTTTAAAATTAAAATTAAATAAAATATTTTACGCTATATCCATTAGGTTGCCGGAGAGGACAGAGTGCCAAACGCCCTAAAAGTCCCTACAACCAATTTCCTTCTTCTTGTTCACAGTTCGTTAATCTCTTCATGTATGCCGTCCGGGAGGTCCTCATGCTTTCTACGTGACCTTGTGACCTTCCTCATGTATCATTGATACTTCGTTCTCGAAGGTCAATTGTGGTGACAATTTTAAATCATGTAATAATTTATATAAAGCTATTCCACAATTAAGACTGAAGTACAACGCACTGCCGGCATTTGTATTCTTGGGGTGTGTAAGGGAGGGGATCACTAAGAGGGATCATTTTTGTGCTCAATAAAATAGGAAAAACCTGACATCTGTTAGTGATCTAGTTACGAATTCGTTTCTTGTAGGCAGAATGTTGTTTTTATGTACAAATATTTACCCTTAGTTGGTCTAGCTGAACAAAATGTACCACCTATTATATTTTAAGTTCCAAATGCACCATAGATTTCTCAAAATATTTGCGGAGAGTGGAGAAAGATGTCACTATATAAAATCTTTGGTCACTATATAAAAACTTTTGCACATATAACCCGAGTCGGTTGGCACAGATACACTGATGTGGCGTTCGTCTGTCTGTTGATACAAATATTATATCAAACTACCGCCATTAATTGCCTAATAACATCGCATACTAACTTAACTAACAAAATGTATATGAACATTTATTTTAAATGATTTTATTAACATCTTTTTTTTTGAGCTGATTTAAAAAAAAGTAAGATCAGTATGAACAGCCATAGCAATGTGTCTATGTAAGACTGAGGAACTTAAATACATATATATTATAAGAAGCGATTAAGTACGTTAAAGAGTGGAACACGTGTTACAGTTTGCAGGCTGCAAATAAATTTATGCAAATGCCAAAAATGCCTGCAAATTAATTTTAAATATGAAATACGAAATCCCATATTACTCGTTCCCGAATGAATTTATAAAATATAAATCGAAGATATATATATATATATATATATATATATATATATATATATATATATATATATATATATATATATATATATATATATATATATATATATATATATATATATATATATATATATATATATATATATATATATATATATATATGTATATATATGTATATATATATATATATATATATATATAAATTATTGATTGGGTCGGTTAATATCGATAATAGATAATAGAAGCTAAAACTCTCAGCAAAATTTTGTCTGTATGTTTGTCTGTCTGTCTGTTTATTTGTCCTTTAAACACGCAAAAACTACTGTACAGTAATGAATTCAAATTCAAATAATTTTATCCAAAGTAAGAATAAATGATTCATTCTTTGAACGTCAAAAACATTACCACGGGTTCACTAAAGTAAATGCCTCAAACCTGAGAAGAACCGGCGCAAGAAACTCAGCGGGACATTCTTTTTTTTGTATAGTCATTTATAATTATACAATTATTCATTGTTGACAATGATACCCTTGAGATAGACTGGAGCGAGCATTTCATTCCCAAGAAGCCTTCAATTCCCATTCATTTATATTATCATTAATTAGGTAATAACTTGATATTAATATAATAATGATTTTTCTGTATAATTATAGCTTACATTCTCGACCTGTATAAACTATAGTTTTATTTCCGGCTGGTTATTTATAGAATCTTCTTCTTCTTCTTCTTCTTCTTGGCATTAGTCCCGGCTTTTGCCAGGGTCTGCCTTTCGACTAAGCCTACTCCACTTTGCACGGTCTTTAACATCCTCAGTGGACAATCTATTGGCTTTTTTATAGAATCCTACAATATTAATATTAGTAGGTAACTTAAAATCATTTTCGAATACCAATATTATGCTTTTGAAAATCTATAGTATTTTTTTATGATATCTGTCAACAGATGTAGTTATTCATGGAATTAAATTTCTGCATCGCACTGGCGGGATTTTTTACTTGTATTAATGTCGGTATATCTTTAATACTAGATGTACTGAGCTTATATCAGACTATAGCTTTAGATAAATTTATTGTCGTAGTAATAAAGTATAAAAAAGTGCATAAAAGATTTTAAAAATGTATTAATGGGTCGATTTATATTATATAAGGAATAAATCTACCCAGTGGAGTTTGTGTCCGTATGTTTGTTTATTTATTCACGAATCATGTAAAAGCTTCTGAACAAAAAATAGAAATTGATAAATTTCAGTATTGCAACAGTTTGCCTAAAAAAATAATAAAGACCGATAAAGTCAAATTACTTTGATTACTGGTTTCTACTAAAGAATGAATAAATGTTGACGCTATAATAGCTTAAAACCAAAATAAACATATAGAATAGTTGCCTTCCTGGCGTTCAATGAGGGCTTAGTACAGAAAAGAAATATATTTTAACTACGTCGATTAATAGCAAGTGAAGCTAAATTATATAATAGTTTTTATATTCGATAAACTACTTATTTATTTGATAAAATAATTTTTTTTATATGTAACATGAGCATTATTTAAGTCGAATTAACATTTTTAGGTATAATATTAATTTTATTTTAATCATTGACGATGTTAAAAATAGAAGACAGTAGTAGTATATTTGTCAGGACTAGAATAAAGAACGCCAAAGATAGGCGGTGTATTTGAAACTAAAGCCGGTAGCGGGTCGCAAGTATTAAATAAAAATAGCCTTACTATAACAATAACTTGCTATTTCTATTAGATATTTATGGAAGCAGCGTGATTTAAAACAAAATAAATGTGGAAGATTATGAAATAAAATTTGATGAAATTGTTTGACTTAAAATGCTTTTATATACTTAAAGTCCAAGTTTTCAATCATGAAACCAATCGGTCAAGTGTCAGTGGTACTCACGCACTGTGGGTTCCGTACCAATTTTATTAATTTTGAGCGAAAGACAAATACAAGTTAACGAAAACTAAAAATTGACAAACTTAAATTTGCTATCGTATGCACTAGTTTTGTATGAAATCAATGAAATATACTTGAACTTACACAAGTCCACTTACATATATAACTTTGTAATAGTTTTTTTTTCTTGAGATATATATACATTTATAACCTATAAATTTGCAATTTGTAGCTCCATCCTCCACTTAACGGGCATGGCGTACTGGGTGGCGATCCCCAACGCCACGTTCGTCACCAATTCTCACACCAGCGCGAATTTCAGTTTGATATATTAACAATTTTTGGACCAATGGACAATAAAGTGATCCAATCGTTTACTGTTTAATCTATGGAACCCCAAAAATAATAACTTATTAACCTGACCTATAAGCATACATTGATAGTTCAACGAACTAAGAACAAATATATAAATATATATATATATATATATATATATATATATATATATATATATATATATATATATATATATATATATATATATATATATATATATATATATATATATATATATATATATATATATATATATATATATATATATATATATATATATATATATATATGCTATAACGTCTTTTAAACTATCCTAAGCGGAATTGCCAAAATCTATAGTAATAATATTCATGAGAAGAGTTTGGTTTTACCTTTTGTGTTTCTCCAGGACTGTCTCAGACCAGAAATGTCTCGCGCAACAAAATCTATTTAGTTTGATTTGTTTATTTGTCATTTAAAATTTTTATTAAATTTTATTGAACACTCTGTACTACGAAAGGAATTTCGTGTTACATTGTCCGCAATAAGAAATTGTGAATAACATATAGCCATACAAATAGATAGGTTTAGAGCATTTATTTTAATATATATATTAGCTTAAAATACAAAAAAGTCATACAGGATGTTTTTTTTATATTTTTATTATGCACTACCAGACAGCCAGTAGGTACCGACCGACCTTCTTTTAGGAATTTTTTTGACATATTTTATAAATTCCTTTGACACAATTATTCTGAGATTACTTAAAACTAGACTTACATGGCTATATAACACTCAGATTAATAAACTATTGTCATGTCCCCACCCTGGCAAGACAACTTCCGGCGTTCAGTTGCGCCTCTCGACAGACTCTCATCTCAAAACGGCATCTAGACACTAAGTTCACCTTGCCTGTAAGACACTGAGATAAGAGGTGTTAAAAATACATAGCAAAACACGTACGTGATCGAGGTAATAAGGGCTCGCGACACTCGAAGCGTTCTTCATCACGCATTGTTCCAAAATATACTGATATAAATAATTCGAAGCAAATAATACATCTTGTGGATTTTATATCACGGGATTGATTGCGATATTTCATCGAATCGGTATAGTTGTCTCGCGGGATATTTGTATTGTAGACAATTTTCTTTATAATGCTTACAATAATAACATGGAGCGTCTGACTGTGCACGCGACGGTTGTGGGTTCGGTTCCCACTCGAGGAAAATCAGTTCTTTTTCATTGTTTAATGTCCGCCGCCGTAGAAAATATACAGTCTCGCCCATCATAGACAAATTTGAACTTTCAAGTCGGCAAAAACGTTCGTGACTTGACTCAGAAGCTTAATTTTCTATGCTCTGAGCGAATTTCAACTTGATATCACCAGACAGACAGACAGACAGAAAACAAAATGGTGCTATAAGGGTTCAAGTTTTCCTTTGAGATATGGAACTCTAATTATAAATTCTCAAAATCATCCCACGTACATACAAACTGAATTGTTCACAACAATTTTTTATAGACATTTTGTACATAATATGTGTACATTACGGATATACAGACATAATTTTATATTTATATTTGTTATTTTAAGTTTTATTGGAGTTTTCCGACACGGAGAGAGAATACAGCCAGATAGAAATCCGCCATTGAACACGCAATGTCTCGTTTTGACACTAAGTAGGCTTTTACACCTCCTTTCTATTTTTCCATAAAGGCTTTGTTAAAAAATATACAATACATATCTACATACTATATATCTTCTAAGAATACTATATATTTCTATAAAAAATAATTATTAAAATAAAACAATGTAATAAATTGCCGTATTAATTTATTATTAATTTTTATTATTGTCAATAACTCACGCTAAATGAAAGGGACAAAAAAGTATTTAGTGATTTATAATAACTATACTTTAAAGTATATTTATAATATACAAAATTAAAGAGGAAAATTATAGTATAAATGTGGGAATCCCATTTGGGGAAAACATGAGACATCACTACATGTTTATTTTGGTCTTGGGCTTTATCTCGTTGGAGGTCAATGGTCACAGATTAAAACAATTCTATATTATTAAACAATGTATAAGTAATACAAATAATTTATATTGGCATATATTTTTTGAATGTTTGAGTATGAAATGGAATTTCTCTGGCTAAGCTAATCTAAAGAAATCCTTAAGACACGTGTCGTCCGCGGCGTTGAGTTCCGTCATTCAGCCAGAGATTATATTTATATATGTATATTTTGTTTTTCTAAAAATGTAAAACAATGTACTAATGAATATACCCACTTCAATATTCAAGGTATCGTTACTGGATATTAGATAACGTATTGCCATATGTGCAACACTGTACCCTCTAGGGTTAAAACAATATCTATCTATTCGAGTGAGAAGTGGAGAACAGAGAGTCTCTTTTGTCATGGGCCTGGAAAGAGGCAAATTTAGCTATTTATAAAGAAAAAATCTAATATCGAGGTTTCACCCGTTTCATTTCGCCTCATATGTTTGTTAGACGAAGTGGGTAAGCTTTTTGAGCTAATTTTAGCGAATCGACTGCATCGGACACAATTTATCGAATAATCAGTTTGGATTGCGTCAGGGACGTTCAACTTTAGAAGCCATCTTACGTGCTCGCTCTGTTACAATGCAAGCTGTTTCCCAACGTGAATGAATAATTTATGTACCATCAAGTGCCCTTATATATACAGGCGATTATAAACAATTATTTGCGAGATATGTACATATTATACACAGATCAAAACGGCGACAGAATTCGTAGAAAGATGTACTGTGGGATCCCGCAAGGATCTGTTCTAGGGCCTCTGTTTTGGAATCTTGCGTGTAACATTGTTTTACGTGTGACTCTACCTAGTGGTGTTGACACTATTTGCTATGCAGATGACACATTGGTGCTGGCATCTGGGGGTATATTTGAGGAGACCAAACGAAATTGTGGAGAGCCACCTGACTTACATATTCTCGTGGGTGATTATCAGGTTCAGGTCGGACAGCATATGAAATACTTAGAGTTGACACTGGAAAGTCGCTGGGGCTTCGAAGAACATTTCGAGCGCCTTATTCCTCGGACCGACAAGGTAGTGGTAGCTCTGCATAAGCTACTGCCTAATCTTGGTGGACCGAGCGAGGAAGTTAGTTTACTTTATGCTGGGGTTATTCGATCGATGATCCTGTACGGTGCACCTATCTGGTCTCACAGACTATTTATTCGTCGATGTAGAACTCAGAGCTTTCAGCACAGAGTAGCAATCAGAATAGTTCGTGGCTACCATACAATATCTTTAGAGGCTGCAATTTTACTTGCGTGCTTCCTGCCTTTAGATATTCTGGCATCTATGAACGCAAGGTTATATATACTGTCGGATCTGAGGTTCAATTGGGTGTTCGCCCTCAAGCACGATCACTATCAGACGGGAAGAACATAATATCGCTTTCGCGACGAGGCCCACGCGACTTTGCTAAGAGCGTTATACAGCAAACGTGTTGTTCAAGCAATCCTCCCTTCATTTGAAACTTGGATGAGACGAAAACGTCGAGTTACAAGTAAGGGAAGTCGGGCGTAAATAGCCAATAGGGCGTAATTCCCATAGTCATAAAGACAATGTTGGGCAGGGGATTAGCGTGGACACCTGTAGTCACCTTCTATGAGACAGTCATGTCTCAGAAAGATGCTGCTGAATGAGATCGGGAGAGGGAAATCCTTCTCTCCATAGGCAACGTTGCCGTGGTAGCTCGCACGCTAGCACACTGCCTGGTGTTGTATTAGCTTAGCTTAGCTTAGTCTACATCACTTGTGGTGAATATAAAAAGTCTATTCTCTCAAAGTGAGCTCCGTGGAGGAGCATGTCATGTGAAAAGGGCTACAGATACGGATCAACTGACTTCCCTGACCCTCCTGTTGTATCGAGGACGGCAATCGCAGGGGTTTTAGCGGGTGAAAATTCCACATAACCCAGTACTTTTAAACGGACTGCGAATCTTTAAAAGATTTCCCCTGCGTAAAAAGAAAAGTAATAATAATATCTATCTATTTCTGAATCCTTAGAAAGTATAACAGAAGTTGTCTAATTTAGTTACACTTAAATATTTCAAACTACTCAGCAGATTTTAATGTAGTTTTAACTAATAGATAGAGTGATTCAAGATTTTTTATATTATGTACTAGCGACCCGCTCGCGGCTTCACCGCTTAAGTGAACTGAATTACATTCGTTTCGATACGTTATATGAAATCACATTGTACATGTTCAGTATTCTCGTAATCATATTTACTCTAACATAATCTTTGGTTTTCTAAAATAAAAGCAAAATAAAAGTCTCAGTTGCTCGTTATTACATCAACTACCTGCCACTGAAAGCCCTGTCCAAATCGGTGCAGCCGTTTCAGAGATTAGCCTGAACAAACAGTTTTTCAGTTTTTATTTATAAACTATATTCATATGCATATAGTTTATAAACTATATTCATATGCATGTGGTAAAAAACGATTATTTTAATATTACAAACAGACATAAAAAATATTAATATGATGTCACTCGCACACAACTTGCAAAAAATGGGAAATACTGAGATAGCTATTATCTTGTAGTTCACGTGGGGGAAGGAGCGAGCGGGACACTAGTTTGGTCATAAAAAAATAAACATATAAACAAATTTAAAGCTAAGTTGTCAGAGAGGTACAGGAAGATCTCGGTTGACCTTCGAAAACACACGGACACTGGAGGAGGATCACGTATAAAGCACGAGGACTCCCTGGAGGGCATGTATTAAGAAGGAGAACAAACACGAATCGCAGAGTTTAGCACTCTATTTTTTCTGGCAACCCCGCTATGGATAACGCCTGAAGCTATAAAAAATTAAACCAACTTCAAGGTAATATTTATTAGACCAATTTTTTATTAGAATTTTTTTTTAAACTAAGATAATTCAAAATTCAATAAAACAACTTATTGACACTTACATACGTGTATACAGTACATGCCAGTACGGGTGTTTTTTTTAATTTTTGAATTATATTACTATTAAATTAAATGAAATATGAGACCATTCGTAGTTGAGGAAAAAATCGCGTAATAAACATACAATCGACTTAAAGACTTCCTCCTATTTGGAGTCGGTTAAAATTAAATTTATTAATCTTAGTATTATAAATACAACAGACAAAAACAAAAACAATAACATTTACCAAATAAAAAAAGAACTATTCAAATTTGTTCACAAATTACTTAGAAATCGAGGGACATACATAAAAAAAATACATGTTGAAAATAAAACCGCTTTTTTGAAAATCTGTAGAAAATAGAGATAGAGAAAAATAGAGAGAGAGCTTGGACAATGAAGGAGATTATTAATAAATATTTCAAAGAGGCCCCTTTGAACCTACACCTGGGTCCCTGGGAACCTCTACACCACCAGCACTACCGATCTATGGAAGGCGATGTATCTATGGAATGCCAAGTAGTTTATTTTCTCTAGAATTATGAAATCTAATCTGGAGTATTTTAAAGTATATATTAAATGTGATATTTTCATATAATAATATATTAAAGTATATATATAGATAGCTTCCATGACCGTGATGACATTGAACAATATTATGCAAAAGTACCTAAATAATAGTAATAATTTAATATGATTATTATTCTTTATATGGAAGAGATCACAGTTTGAAGATATTCCGTTCTCCGTGTTTTATTTTATCTGTTGTTTCTTCACCACAGGATTTGGGCGTCCGTGCCTTTGTGGAACTACAGTTTTTTTTCTTTTTCTACAGACAAAAATAATGTGAGTTGAGTAGCGGAACTCAACGCTGCACTTTGTCGTATTAGGACGTAGAAATGGACAAATATTGCCCTGGGGATCAAACCCACTACCCCTTGCGTTAATGGTGCCACGATAGCTTCAATAAATCTAAAAATCGTACATATTAATTATATAATCTTCTACCAACCCACTTGCAACATCACCCGCAAAAATTGAACGTTCGCTTACTTGTAGAGAATTTCTAGTGTAACATAAAAATACCTTATGACCATATTATCATAATTTCTATAAGAACTTATGACAAAGATAAAAAAAAAAACACGACCATTGCTAATACTTGATTCAGAGAGCGAGAGTCTTCTCTAAAGCTTGATGCAATTCTACTCAGTGCAAGACTGACTGCAGTTTCTTTTAGTCAAAGATACTATTTAAGGATTTAAAGATGCAGCTATTTTAATGAAACAGTAATTTTGTAGCAAATTTGCTGGAAGTATTTTATCTATGAATCGATTTAAATTAAACAAACACTAAATATGAGCCGGTTCAGTTGTATCTGAGATAAGTGTGCACTAACGCACAGACAACCATATAAACAATTTAAAAATCATTGTATAGACGCTATTACATTGATAAACGCCCGCAATCATAATTTTTTTTCATAAATCTCCTATGTACAGACAGCGATCAGTTACATTTTTATAATAAATATATATTTTTTATTTCTCTTTATTGCATTTTATGTAAGAACACTTTGCATGTACAAAAATGAAATAAATACAAAATATTATTTACAAAATATTTATATTAACCAAATTAAAAGACACATCAAAAAGGTCACCGTGGTACCGTTTCAGGTTTGATTCCGTTTTGGGGGATTGAATTATTATTAAACATATTATTCAGCACATGGTACCTCAAATACTGTTTCATACAGGAATATTTCAGGAGAAACAGTGTCAAGCTGAAGTGAAAGAAAATTAAACGTGTTCCGTATTAATTTTACTTTGACTGGTAATCAATTATTGCATAAAGCATTTATTTCACGCTTAATGCGAAGCTATATATGTTCATAAGACCAGTTCATGCGATCTTTCCTAGTCTTATGACGTCTATATATTATTATTATCATAGTAAATAATATAATTATTATATTTATTTATATAATATTATTATTTAATTTAATACTTTATTACAACGACAGTGATAGCAAAAAAAGTACAAAAAAAAAGTTGAAAATTTTCAACAAAGTGTTGTGAAAACCTGGAAGGTAATATTGTGATACCAAGTGCTTGGAAATCACATGATTTCTTTCCTCATGCCATTTCTAGTGATAAATTACTATGTCCTTTCCAATATCTAAGACGTAGTAATGTTTGTATCTATCTATTAATCTATACAAATATGATAATTTTGTGTTTAATAGTCGATTTAGATAGGCTATTATAGGCTATATATATATATATATATATATATATATATATATATATATATATATATATATATATATATATATATATATATATATATATATATATATATAATATATAATTTATTTATTATATAACACTATATATATGTGCGTGTAATAATAATTGTTTGCATTTCACAGATGAATGGGTACTTAATATTTTATATGTCACTTTTGACGCTTGACATTGCTGCCACTGTTTCCATGGCTGATACAAGTCCGCCAAGTAATTATAAATTGTATTTTATATATAATGTCAACATCATTGCTGGTTCTGTATTCAATTCCCACTTGGGGCAATGAATTATTAATATAAATATTATAACCTGTGTGCGTGTATATATATGTATATATATATATATATATATATATATATATATATATATATATATATATATATATATATATATATATATATATATATATATATATATATATATATATATATATATATATATATATATATAATCCGCTTTCCGCCTTTTGAGACATTACATCTTGAGTGCGGAACTTAACAACCATCCTTACCGGTGTCCGTCAGCAGTTGGAATCGAACCCACAACTGTTGCGTTTATGTTTAGTCAGATTCTGTGCACCTGTACCACGACGGTCTCTTTAAAAATAACATTGTTTTGCAGATTTGACCCCAACCATAGAAACCAAATGTCAGACGGAAGATGGTAAACCAGGTGTCTGTGTTCCGTTCAGCTTATGCAATAAAACCCACGTGTTACCTTTTGGAAATATACATGACAGCGAGCTTAGGTATATGGTAAAGCTTTCACATTTTATATCGTCACATCCTTTTGTACTTTATTTCTGTCAACGTTAAAAATTAGAGAAGTATCATTTGCGAATTGTACAATGTCACATAAATTAGTTTCATAAAGAGGATGGTCATTAATATAAAGTACAATAAAAAGGGGAAGAAGAATTGATCCTTGTGGAATCTGGATGGATGTTCTCTAAGAGAGGCTGCTTAGGGAAGATCCAGTCGATTTTACATTTTTATCTTTACTTTATGGATTAATTGGCTTAAATATGAGGCAATAAGATCAAGAGCAGCATTCTGTATACCATAATGTCAAAAGCTTTGGACAAATTGAAAGCACTCCAATAGGATTCTCCGTTCTCTGTGTACCTCTTTCGCTTCGTCCACTGCTCCCTGGGTAAATACGAACAGGTTGATGGTAGTCTATTTCGGCTCTATTTTCTATGTAGATATATTAAGGCTAAGTTGTGTACTTTAAAGCCGTATTATTTTTCTCAGATCAGATATATGCCATAATACTGATATTTTTTATAATACAGGCTGAACCAAAAGTCCGCTTATATTTGAAATGATGATTACAGTTTACATTAACAGTACAAAACTAATTACAGTAGATTAAAATTGTTTAATGCTTTCGATAGTAAACAAAAAAGGGAATTTACTTCTTAAGAATCATATCATCTATATGCAATCCTTCATTATTCTGGCATTGCTGCATACTAGAGCGGAAACTTCGATTACAGCTTTACATATTTCTGTCGGGATGTTTTAGATTACCGTGCGAATAAGCTTTAATTCGTCAAGAGTTACTGGATTGGTATCGTAAAATTTAGCCTTAGGATATCCCTAAAGAAAAAAATGCATTGGGGATGAATCCAGGCTACGAGGCGGCCAGTTAATGTCCTCCCTATTTGATATCATTTTTGGGCCAAAAATGTCTCGAGCTGCCCTTATCGAGTCATTACATGTATGACAATTGACAAGTAGCTCCATGTTGCTGAAACCATGAGCGTTGATTAAAATAAGCAAAATCTTGTAAGGCTGGAGCGAAAAAGTTTTGTAACATGGTGATATGCCGCTCGGAATTCACCGTAAACGCACGTCCTCTTGAGTCTTCAAGAAAGTAAGCAATCAATAATGCCTCTTGCTGATAAATCAGCTCATACTGTGACTTTGGGTGAATGCAGGGATTTTTGGTGCTTTACCTTCGGATTAGTGTCACTCTCATAACGACAATTTTGTCTGTTAACATGCCTATTTAGGTGGAAGTGTGCTTCGTCTGTGAAAAAAATGTTTGTAACGCTGGTGTACCGCTCTACCAATTCGTTTGCAAACTGCCGCCTAGTGACATGGTGCTGAGGCTTTAATTCCTGCACCAATTGTATTTTATAGGGATGTAGACCTAAATCCTTCTTAAGAATCCGGTTTAATGATGCTCTTTGCACGTTAAGGACAATAGACCGCTTTCGAGTTGAAAGTCCTGGTTGATCACGAACAGACGATTTAATCTTGTAATAATCGCAAAACTTTCTTTGAGCTAAGGTCGCAGAATCGTTGTGTAGATAGTACTCGCGTACACAAAATGCACGTTGACTACCGCTGAACGACGCCATGGTACTAAATACCCAGTGGCCATTCTTGCAATGCGTAACCGCTCTCCGCCGCCACTGCTAGATTCGGCATCCGATTTAAATGTTAACGGACTTTTGGTCCACCTGTATAATAAAATCGACGTCTTAATGACAAAGAGTAGTGTGTTTAAACGTACTCTAAGAGACGCATCTTCAAATTCTGATATATTAATTATTATAAAATCTTAATATATATATATATATATATATATATATATATATATATATATATATATATATATATATATATATATATATATATATATATATATATATATATATATATATATATATATATATATATATACATATAAATGTACGTATGCTATTTTACTATATTAGAGAAAGACGAAGGTAAAAACTATACCAAAAATGGTTCTTAGATACTCTGATCGTTCCTTTCTTGTTATTTTCTTATCACCAAAATAACGAAAGTGAATATCCCTTCTTCAATTTAAATACATGGCGCATATATTTTTTTTATATTATAATTATATTTCAGACAGCTCGATGCCTGTGGGAAACTAGATTGGTGCTGCAGCCTGGAGCTAGTACTGGAAGTGGACAAAGCGACAACAATTAGTAAAACCAGTAGATATGGTTGGTATTTTGACTCAAATGTATAATTTAAGAGATTGCCTTGAAATTCTGGTTTTATTTTGTTAATTTTTTGTTTTTAGCTTCTCGCTATATCAAGCATGTAATAGAACAGGTTAGATAGGGGAACGTGTTAATACACTATCCACATTTTCTATTTTTCGGCAAAATATTCTTGTATCGAATAGACTTTAACAGGCACTTTTGAATCGTCGAATGAACCTGTAACTGCCACCGGTTCAGAAGGCAGTTCTGCTGAGAAGAATCAGCAAGGAGCTCAATAGTTGCTCTTTTAAATATAAATAATACAAGTTTTATGAAAATGACATCAATTCCACACCTTTTAATTATTTCAATATTCCTGAACAGTGTTACTCACTCACGAGAGGCGTCGTTCCCAACCGGTGTCGCTGTCAAGGCCAATAGGGCTAACAGCATTAAACTCACAAAAAAAAAAAAAAAAAAACGAGAGGCGCGAGGATTCAGGACGAGCGTCTCATAAGCTATTTATTACGATGTTACAAGCTTGTATGTCTGTCACTGTTTTTGTTGTAACATTGGATATGTTGTATATATATATATATATATATATATATATATATATATATATATATATATATATATATATATATATTATATATATATATATATATATGTACTATATATATATATATATATATATATATATATATATATATATATATATATATATATATATATATATATATATATATATATATTACTGTTTGCTTAAAACATCTCGCAGAGAATCTCTAGGTCTTAAATAAAACATCGGTTTTACGGTTCTTTTTGGGAGAATAAATATAAAATTTATTTCTACTGCACTGCACTGATGTATCATTTGTGAAATGTAAAATATCACATAAATTATTTTCGTTAAAAGGAAGGTCATTAATAAAAAGTATAAATAAAAGGGACCAAGAATAGATGCTTGTGGAATCGACTGAATCTTCCCTAAGGAAGGGCTCCTTAGGGAAGATCTAGTTGATTTTACATTATTTATTATACCTTTTGAATTCTTTGGCTTAGATATGAGGTAATTTGATCAAGTGCAGCATTGTGCATGCCATAATGACGCAATTCAAAGGCTTTGGATAGATCGCAAAATACTCCAATGGCATTCTGCAACTTCTCCTATGTTTTGTAAAAGTTCATAAGGAAGCGCAGCACCCGCACCCGCAGTGGATTTGCCTTTGGTGAAACCATATTTCTTATAGTGGAAGGAACTGTTATTATTTAGGAAATCTGTGAGCCAATTGATTATTATACTTTCAAAAACTTTACTGAAAGCTGGTAGCACAGTAATTGGTCTGTAGTCACCAGGGTCAAGTCAAGTTTAGAGTCAGACGTTGTGCCGTCTAACGGCATTGTTTATTTACTACATTTTGATTTGATTCCCCATGACATTAGGGTTCCGTATCTTAGAAAGAAAAACGGAACATTTATAGGATTACTTTTTTGTCCATATGTCAAGAACATTTTCAAGTCAAGTGGAGGTAACAAGTGGAAATTAATATCAACTATAGTATATACAGTAGGTATTAAATATAGTATATATAGGTCTACAGTCCCTTGGAGCACAGCAAAAGTTATTATAATATATATTATTATAACTTTTTAAGAACTTATAATATATACGATAAATAGATAGATTGTTTTTTAGTTACAGAACCATCGTCATCAATATCAACATGCGAGCTGATGCAGTCCGATATCTGCCTATGGTGTGTTACTTTACACAAGTAAGTTAATAATTATGGTTTTCTTTTAAAGCTTGCCTAGACTGATGCTGAATAATTTATGACACATGGTATACTATTTGTTTTGAGCATCACTCTGTATTCCGCACATAGTCAGATTTATTCCGTATATCTTCTTCTTCTTCCTCGTTCTTTTTTTTTAATTTCCTCACTCACTCACTGGTAAGAAAACAATACATGGAATTGGAGAATGGAACTACATTCTCCTCTTCCAGGCACTTACACAGATCGAAAGTGGGAACGGAGTGTCTCAACACTATGTCCCCTCTGCCTACCCTACTATACGCATGATACAGCGTGAAGTTAAACAAACGAAATTATATTCAATTTAAATTCACATCTAGGGTGTTTGACAAAAGCATAAGAGACAGAGAAGCCTTCTGTATGGGCTCACTCATCAGTTCAAACGTAATTCTGACAGCGGCGACCTGTTTGATTGCTTCTGAGAAATTTACCCTATTCGCTCGAGCGCCGGCCTCAGCCTACAAAAACAAGAATTATTATGAGAAAAGGAGGATATATAATCCTGCCTATAACTCAGGTAATATGCATTTACAATTTTCACAACCTCCGATGTCACTAGAAACCCATTAGAAGGAACAAATTATTCATTTTCGCGTTCTAACGACAAGACAAAACGCGGCGTTCGCTAGCGGCGGCGTAGCGCTTCCGCTAGTGGGGAAGAGTGTGGTAGTGAAGAATGGAATGTTTCATGTAAAACTATTGCAGGGCAGACCCCTGCTATAGTTTTACGTTTTACATGAAACATGCGTGAATTTATTTACGTATAGATATATATATATATATATAATATATATATAGATATATAATATATAGATATATATATATATATATATATATATAGATATATATAGTCTATAATCATATTACTATATCATATATATATATATATATAGTAATATATAGATATATATATATAGATATATTATATATATACTATCGAGTAAACAGTTAAAACTAGGTTAGAGCTTGCGGTTCTACTCGCTTTGGTAATTAAGACAAAAGGGAAGCGTTTTAGGGACAGTCACTCAATACCAAATGTCTCAAAATGGGACGTAAAATGGGGACAGTAGGTTCTTCATACTAGGTTCTCACTACATAAATGTGAAATTTAAAATTAATAGTGAAACAATTTCAGGTACACATTTCAATGACTTCGGCATAATAATACTAGATGAGAACGTGGCCTGGGAGACTGATCCGGCGCAGAACGCATGCTTAAGCTTCAAAGAAATGAGCGGTGAATGCTTGACATTTGGTCTAGATGAAGAGGATAAAATTATTTCGGTAAGGCACAATATATATATATATATATATATATATATATATATATATATATATATATATATATATATATATATAATATATATATATATATATATATATATTATATATATATATTATATATATCTATATATATATATATATATATATATATATATATATATATATATATATATATATATATACACATCATGTGGTAAATCATTCAATAAAGTGATATAATTGTCACTTTTGGAGCAAGGGTTGTGCTGAAGCGAAGTATTAGATCCAAGGAAAGTGAGGCATTCCTTAAGGTAGTAAGGAGTGTATTGACTGGAAAAAGATGAAGTAGAGTGCAAAGGATATGGAGATATGGCCGATGCGGGACTGTCAGGCATTGAAGCTGGCTAAAATTGGCTAAAAACTGAACTGGCTAAAAAATTTTTTCAAATCGAAAATATATCTGATGCAGAGATTGTGTAGATGCTCTAGCTTATTCTTGGTGTTCTTAGGGAGGACTACGATTAACAAAATATTTGTTTTAATTGGAAGAGTAGTTGCAAATACAGTAGTGTAGAGCCCAAAATAAGGTGTTACCCATGATAATACCCAGATTTTTTATGGAATTACAGTACCAGTACAGTAGGGAGTACAAATTAGGTTAATCAGTAGGGAGTATAACATTAAAAAAGTAATGAAGATAACATTCCTCCTTGTGGAACTCCTGCCTTACGGTGACAAGGAACAGAATGTTTACTATTAAAGCGAACAATCTGTTGGCGATTATGGAGGAGGAGTGGACATATACAGGTGTTTCAAAATAGCAAAATGTCAAAGTCCACAGTATTAAATGCGTTGGAAAAGCCAAGCAATACTAATACAGTGCCCTCCTTATTCTTTATTCAAAAGCGAATGTCACCACATATTTTAATTAAAGTAGTGGCGGTACTGTGTCCAGGGTGAAAACCAGATTTGTATGTGCTCAAGGTGTTATTTCTGGATTGGAATTGAGAGACTTGATGATAGAATGATGATTGTATATGAAGATGGAACAATACTCTCTCGAGAACTTTAGACATTAATGGTAAGGAAGGATAAAAATTGGACGGAAATGTGACTATAAAGAGGACTGAGGACTGGGAGGAAAATATTAAGGGACACAATTAGTATAATATCAACACCATCACTTCCGACGGCATTTGAGTGTCGTGATAGCTTTTATATTTTATAATCTGTAATTTCGTCGGCAAAGACTTCATCATATACCAGAGCTGTCACATTTTGCTCGGATTGTATGGTGTTTGACTTGTTAGAAATATTCACAGCTGCCGAAACGAAGAGATTATTCAGACTATCAATATAAAAATTGAAATATAAGTTTTTAAATTTATATTATGTCATACACATCGGTGGCAGTAGCAGTATATATAGAGTATTTTACATGAGTTTGGTCACTTATTTACTACTAACTACTGGTAAAATCGATAATTATGCTTTCTTATAGTGGTATTTGTGTTCCTTAGATATTTGTTTTATTTTACAGACAAATTAGTCCTTTTATTTCCTTTTTTTTACTTATAACAGTTGTACTACTTACTTATACTTTTCACTATTTTTTTCTTTTGTTTCTTAAATTATAATATTTTAATTTAGTTTAGTCTTTCATGTTGTTTGTATATTTTTTGGTGATGCATCAAAGTCTATATCTAGTTATATACAGATGACATTTGACGTTTACTGTTCTCTTCTAAGGTAATGGCGTTTCGAGCGTGCCAGTTGAGCACAATTCACTTCACCATTGTCACGATGTGTGGAGAATATTTGACGTTTAACTTAATGCCTAACAAACCTTTAATTTAGTTTTTCTGTATGGCTTGTATGCTCTTTTCCTGTTTTTGTCTATGTTTATATATGTGTTAAGTTCCTACAGTACCCGGGGATCGCTTAGCCAGATTACTCGTAACTTGTTTACTGCACTCCATCAAATCTAAGAATTGTATCAGCAAGAAATGTAAAACGTAGTGTCATTTTTCATCCATTGTTTTAGTTCATGTTAGTTTTAATATTAAAATAATTATTCAGTCTTGTTTTATCACATCGAGCAAGTAGTCACCATTTTAGTTAATAATTTAAATTGTAATTTTTAATAAAAGTACTTAATTTATGGCTATTTATGAGTAAAAAACGCGCTTTTTTAAACCAAAGTTTGTCATTTTACTACTACTGGTACTACTAATACTAAAGGACTCGATGACGCGTGAAACACGCGTTGCCATAGCAACGTGTATGTGACTAAAACGATATATGTGTGACTACTGTGAATTCAAAAGCTATATTGTAATGTTTAACAATATAACAGTAGTGAGTTTAATGATTTATTTATTGTTTAATGTACTATATAAGCATTATTACTGAAGCTTTTATATTAGCGTTCTGCACTTCGCCTACACATAAACTATAAGTGTGCCAAATTTTTTACTCCTCCGTCCGCGCAATTTTCGTAAAAAAGGGTCCAACGCTTAAACATTCCATCAAGTTGGATTCAAATGTACTTACATAAAGATATATTAATTTCAATCATGATGCTCTGTGGTTATGGCGGGTCGCCAGATAGTTCTATTCTAGCGTCTGTATTTTCGCCTGTAGTCAAATATGGTAAGAAACTCTTTCCAGTTTTAGATGGAGTAGAATTTGAAATATAGTTTATAAAAATGCATTAAGCAACATTTTTTATATTATAATCAAATCCTCCACCGTGGCGCAGCGGCACAGCTTCTGACTGTAAGCACGACGGTCTTGAGTTTGAATTCCACTGGGGAGAAATATTTATTAAATTTTATTTATCTGGCAATTTCACAGACTGCCTTAAAACTACTGTTATTTATATAACTTTTATTTCTTTGTTTTTAGACCGTCATAGAACCAACAGAGGCACGTTGTACTGAATTAGGCGGAACCGATTCTTTGGAAGTGATGTGTGGACAAGCCACAGATTTAACGTGTAACGCAATATACGGAGCGCCGGTTGTATGCCAAACGAACGTAAGTTCAATATTGTATATATTTCTACTATCTAATAATATCAATCTGAAAGCTTGTGGCATCCATCCGATGTATTTTTACGGTTTTACACAAAAAGTACTGAACAGAACTTTAGATGAAACTTTTCAATAATATAGCTAATATATCAGAACAGTATATGGTCTACAATTTGTACAATGAATGCAATTCACTTTACGCATGCTCTTATAAATCTATATTAAAAGTTATCCAAGATAATGGACTAACTAGACATACGTTTATTGGAAAAGGTAAGAGACTTTTTAGAGTTGTAAATAAAAACCTCCATTTAAAGCCTGTAACTATACTAAAAGAAACCTTAGAGGAAACAGGAAACGTAGTTATTGGAGAGATCATAAATGCGAAGTATGGACCAGAAACGAAACCTACCTCCACATTTTTTGCAACCCTACAGCAAAATCCTAATAAAAAATTAGTAAAGAGCCTTAAATATATTAACCACCAATCTTATATCATTATTATCATAGAAGAACCACGTAAACGAAATTCAACCGTTCAATGCCAAAAATGGCAGCAGTATGGCCATTACAAAAACTATTGCGTGAGACCGTACCGCCGTGTAAAGTGTGCTCAAGGACATAGAACTGCGGACTGCCCTAAAACAGATTGAAACACTGCGGCAAAATGTGCTCTTTGCTTTAGTACACACCCAGCTAACTATAAGGGGTGCGAAGTTTATGAGGAAATACTGTTGAGTAAATCAAATAAACATACACATTTAAGGAACAGGGAACAGGGAATTACAATCAACTCAACCTTACAATCAAACAAGATCAAATAACACAAAAACAAGTTATGCCGATATTTTGAGATCCAATGACAACAACAGAAAAGATGAAATTGTACCACATAAAATAGAAGAAATGCTACTTAAACAAGCAGAAAAGTTTCAACAATACTACAACAAATGAGTAAATTAATACATCTTACATTTACATTGGTAAAGAAGTTATCGTAATGGCTTCTCTTAAGATAGCAACGTGGAACCATGACGGCCTAATGTAGAAAAAGTAGAAGTCCTTTTACATTCACACAACATAGACATCTTGTTGGTGTCTGGAACTAACCTGACTGATAAAAATAGCATTCATACACGCAACTACAATATTTACAGTACAAATTACCCAAATGGCACTGCACATACGAGAACAGCTTTTATTATAAAATCAAATATTAAACATTATGAAGAACTGAAATTTTAAAACACCTTACCTCACGTATATTGCATATTGATAATTCAGAGAGTTACAAAACTATATTTTATAACAAATATCCAATGCCCCGTTTATTAAATTAACGGAACTGCATCAAATGTTGAACTTATGGTAAGAGAGCTAATTGACAAGTACGCAGTCAAATATAATTCGAGATTGTTAAAGCTGAGTGATTCGGCTCACCTAGCAAGATAGCTCACCATCCCAGAAACCATCATCATTTTGATGAATAAAGTCTGATATGCAGACAAGTTTAGGGAAAGGGTATGGCTCTGATGGGAACAAATGTCACTAAATGACGAGATGATAATTTGAAAATACCAAAATACCTAAATTATCGTTCTCACAACAAATATCTTACGGTGTCCAGCAAGGAAGTATACGCAGGCCCTGCATCTATATTTTTTATCTACATAAGTAGTCTATGTAGTTTTAAATTAGAAAAAGGTAATCTGTTTGCTTTTGCTGACGATACGACTTTAATTTTCCACGGTACTACATGGAGCGAAGTAAAATGTGCAGCGGAGAGTGAACTTGGCTATGTGATGAAATCGCTACAATTCAATCTTCTGTCTCTTAATCTGGACAGAACTAAACATATCACATTCGCGAAACTCACTCGACTTCAGCCAGGTGATTAGCAATTAAATGCTCACACATGCCAGCCTACTAAATTGGGTATTTGTCAATGTATTGTTTTGTATTTGGAACGAGTAACACAAGTTAAATATCCGGCTGTTTTATAGACTCGAGACTATAATGGAATCACCATACAGATCTACTCATACACCATACGGATTTGCAAGCTAATCTACATTTTCAAACGGTTATGATCTGCTGCAGAACAAAGAATGAATCCTAAAGAATACATATCTAGGTTTTATGTCAATCGGTAATCACGTATTGCATAAAATCATGGGGTGACACGTACAAAAGTTATATGTTAAAAGTGGAGAGAGCTGAAGAGCCGTCTTGAAAGTCATGCTCTTCAAACTTTATCGATATCCAACAGTACAACTTTACTCAGATATAGAAGAACTTACGGTGCGCCTGCTTTTAATTCTGAAAAGTATTTTTTTAATAATTCTCAATGTACAATGTATTTAAGATAAGCTTTACAACTAATATTAAGTCATTGAAAGCGGCAATAAACGATTATAATTATTATTATTAGCTAAAACAAAATTACCTTCACAGATAAAAAATAATGGAGGAGAGCTGGTGGGTGTGGTTCGTTCTAACTGCGTTAACAACGAAGTTCTATTAGGAAGGCTCACCGGCTCACTACTATGGCTAAATACTTTGCTTCCTACGATAGGTGTTGATATGAAAACTGTTACAATTAAGTAAAATAGTATAAGATGGAAAATTAACAAAAGTATATAAAAAAAGGATTTACACCCATATTTATTTTTTGTACATTATAATATAAATAATAAAATAATTCTTTATAAAATTTGTTTTTTTTTTGGTCAAATCCTGGCATGTTAAAACACCGTGATAAACCTATATTTTTCTCAATGTCATTGGTTTTTAAATTGGACGAACGATTAGAGATGACGGCGGATGAGCAACTTAAGTTGGGTAGATCGCGTTCATACAATACAATTCTTTGATTTTCTCGTCGTCATTTTGAATAACTCTTCTTTTATTAAAAATCGATGTACTTATATGTGTCTTGCATGTACATATTAAACTTTAGCTATATTCCATGACCTAAAGGAAGTTTTTGTCTCCGTTTCAGTCCCGATTCTTGTCAGCAGACTAAAACTGGCTATTAACTTTACCCTCAAACAAGACACAAGAAGTAAAAATTGACGAGTACCACAGTAATGAATATAAAGTTATAACGGGTGTGCCACAGGGGAGTGTCTTTGGCCCAACGCTTTTCTTAATATATATAAATGCATTGTGTAACATTGCAAACGTCAGGGGAAGGGTATTCTCTTATGCAGATGACATTGCAATAGTATTCACTAGGGGATCCAGACATGATGTTCATAGGGTGGCAAACATGGGTCTAAACAGAGTATACGGATGGCTGACGAATAGTCTTCATACCCTTAATATCCAAAAAACTAGTTTTATTTGCTTCTCTACTTAACAAAATTTGTAGACGGAGGCAACTCCTGTAGTAAAAATACATGATTGCTTACAGCAGGATAGCATAGCGTGTGGCTGTTCCTCTGTCAAAAATGATAATTTCAGAGATTGAGTTGGCATTTACATCTAGAATCGGTGCGTAAGCTTATTTAGATTTTGGAACACTACAACATGTCATAAATAGGAAATTGTGCACTTCAATTTCTGTTTCCTTAGCGCAGTGAGTAATTAGATATTACATTCCTGTGTAGGGAGGAGCCAATAAATCTCACTTTATAGACCTCTAGCGCTCCCAACGATATCTTATCAAGATAATGTGCTACAAGCCTTATATCATCCCAACGGATAGTATGTACGTTTTTAATAATTTGCTATCAGTTAGTATGTAAAGCCATACTTTATTTCATATTAAAATATTATTAAGACGCTAGCGTACAATCCAAATATTTTAAGTAAAAGACGTCATGACACCATAGCGCGCCCTCACTAAGTTCGTACAACTTTTGCTAAGCAGTATTATTGTCAGTCACTGTTCTAGTACAATAAAATTAATAAGCTGTTAAACATTTACATAAATGGCTATAAAAAATCACTTACGGGGAAGTTGAGAGTCTTGTGTGTAAAATTACCTAATCTTGTCTTAATTTTCATCATCCTACACACATGTAATCTTACCCACCGCAATCACAAAACACGCACACACACACACACACACACCTACACATACACAATATTTTCAATCGTATTATTATTATTTGTGTTGTGTTGTGTTGATATTCAATTACCAGCAGCGAGATATTTCCAATACAAGTGTCTTCTGACTACTTACTGAGAAAATTTCAGTGCAAACAAACTATGTAAATTTAAAAAATGAAATATATATATATATATATATATATATATATATATATATATATATATATATATATATATATATATATATATATATATATATAATATATATATATATATATATATATATATATATATATATATATATATATATATATATATATATATATATATATATATATATATATATATATGTATATATATATATATATATATATATATATATATATATATATATATATATATATATATATATATATAATATATATATATATATATATATATATATATATATATATATATATATATATATATCTTCTTCTTCCACTTTGCATTATCCCGGCTTATTGCCAGGGTCTGCTTTCCTACTTAGTCTACTCCACTTTGCACGGTCTTGAGCATCCTCAGTGGTTAGTCCATTGGCTCTCATGTCGTGCGTCACGACGTCCAGCCATCGCTTCCTTGGACGTCCGGGGGGTCTTACTCCAGGGACAGACATATCAAGGCATTTTCTTCCGACGTAGTTCTTAGGCCGGCGCAAAACGTGGCCATACCATCTCAGACGACGCTCTTGGAGCTTATCCGCTACGTCACGGACCCCAAGACTACCACGAATGAATGCGTTGCGTATGCGGTTAGCCCGAGTAACGCCACACATCCACCTCAGCATCTTCATCTCCGTTACGTGAAGCTCCTGAGCGTGCCGAGATAATGATGGCCAACATTCGCTGCCGTATAGAAGAACTGGTCGGATCATGCTCTTGTATATCAGCCCCTTGAGTTTGGGCGGTATTCTGCGATCGCAGACCACACCAGTGACCTCCCGCCATTTGGCCCAAGCAGCGCTAACCCGGGCGTGGACATCGTAGTCGATGCCTCCGGACTCGTGCATAATGGATCCAAGGTACCTGAACTTCTCCGACTTAACGGCTGGCTCAGGCCCGATGTGGATGGTGCTCGAGTCTGGGTTCCCGCAAGCCATGTACTCGGTCTTTGACACATTCAGTTTAAGACTACCGTTCTCAAGCGCACCCTTCCAGGCATTCACTTTACGCTCCAGCATCAGTCGGTTCTCGTCAATGAGTACTATGTCATCGGCATACATCATCAGCCATGGAGGCTGGTCCTGGATGTGAGCCGTGACAGTATCTAGCACTACATTAAACAAAAGTGGACTAAGAGCTGAGCCTTGGTGAACCCCTACTGTAATTGGGAAGGGTTTGGTATCGCCAACAGCGGTCCTAACTGTAGAAACAGAGTCGTTGTACATGTCTCTGATAATAGCAACATAGGATTCAGGGATCCCTTTGGATCGCAAGTGCCCACCAGATACATTGACGTGGCACACAGTCAAAGGCCTTGTGCAGGTCTAAGAATGCCACATGCAGAGCTCTCCTCTTTTCCCTGTGTGCCTCCATCAAAATTCTGAGGGCAAAAATGGCGTCCGTAGTGCCTGATCCTGGCTGAAATCCATATTGACACTCAGAAACAGTACACTCTCGGCGGAGCCTGAGGGCAATCACGCGCTCGAAGAGCTTCATGGTGTGACTCATAATCTTAATGCCCCTATAACTACCGCAATCTTGAACACTGCCCCTTCCTTTGTAAATAGGGGTAATAAAACTGTGCCGCCATTGATGTGGCATCGTCCCAGTGTTCAAAATGCGGTTAAAAAGATCAGTAAGCATGAGCACACCACGAGAGCCTAACGATTTCCACGCTTCGATCGGAATATCGTCAGGTCCCACCGCCTTGCCGTTCTTCATGCGTCGAAGACAATTCCGAGTTTCATCAAGGGTTATTGGAGCAATAAGTCCCAGGTTAGGAGGTGGTTCAGACGGAATACTACCCGGGTGCTGAGTATTCAGCAGCTCCAAGAAGTAACTTCTCCACCTCTCCTTCACAGAAGATGACTACAAAGCAGCTTGCCCTGGGAATCTCTGACGCAAAGACATTTTGTGATATCTTGCGTCGCTTTATCCCGAGCACGTGCCAATTTGTAGATGAGCTTCTGCCCCTCCACAGTTTTCAAGTTTATCATATAGAGGTAATAAACTTTCACTGCGGGCTCTGGCTACATCTCTTTTGCTGGCACGTTTCGCTGCTATGTACTCCAGTCTGTCTTCAGGAGAGTTGGAACGCTGCCACTCCTTAAATGCAGTCTTCTTATCATGAATCACCTCCTGTACCTTGTCATTCCACCACCATGTCTCCCTGTCCATAATACGTCCTCCCTTAGAAACGCCAAGAACATGTTTACCAGCCGTAATAATTGCTGACTGAGCTCGATCCCAAGCATCCTGAGCAGTTTCGGTGTTAGTTGTTAAATTTTGACTGTTAACCTCTGCCAGAAAGTCGGTCTGCATCGGTCCTTCAGCAACCACCACTTGATCTTAGACTTACGCGTCTCGGCTAATTTCTTTATCGGGGTAACGACATAATCCATGACAAGAAGACGATGTTGGGCCGTGAGGCTTTCACCAGGAATGACTTTACAGTTAGTTACCTTGCCAACATGACACCGCCTGGTCAATAGGTAATCTATTTGGGTTGAATGGAGTCCACTCGCATACGTAATAAGGTGCTGCGGACTCTTTTGGAAGAACGTATTCACGATGGCCAGATCAGATGCAATAGAGGTTCTTAGGATATTTTCGCCCTCTATATTGCGGCGACCGTGACCAAAACCACCGTGGACACGTTCATACGTATCCGCAGCCTTACCCACGTGACCGTTAAGGTCTCCCCCAACTATGATCACCTCGGTAGATGGTATAGCGAGTAGAACGTCTTCATATTGCTCCCAGAATGACTCCTTTTCGGCCCCGCTACAACCAGCCTGGGGAGCGTAAGCACTGATTAAGTTGCAGCAATAGCCCCCTCAATCAGTACCTTCACCCGCATCAGGCGGTCGCTGCGTCGGTCAACTTCGAGGAGACCATTCCGTAGCTCTTCAGATAAAATACTGCTACACCAGTTTTACCGGAAGGAGACCCAGTGTATATGAGCTGGTAACCCTGTCCGATGATACGGGACTTATTGCCCTTCCAGCGGGTTTTCTGAAGGAAAGCACACTGGACCCGACGCCTCATGAGTACATCTGTTAGTTCCCTGCATCGTCCGGTTAGAGAGCCAATATTCCACGTTGCAAAGCGGAGTTTCCTTCTGGGTACTTTCTTCTTTAGCCGTGTCCGTACTTGACACGGTAGCCCTTGCCCATTTAACACAGGTGTAGTGCGATGTGCCTGCGCGTCGTTTAGCGGCGACGCCCTAGCAGTACCCAGCAACATCTTTTTTCCTTTCATATGAGTGGCAGGTGGCGGCTTTTTAATGGAGCGATTGCCATCTGACCTCCAAAACCCATTTTTGTGGGGAAAGCCAAGGATGAGAGGGGAAAAGATTAGTAGAAAAGGGGGGGGGGGGGTAAGGACACCACTTTCATGGATTGGGAAGGAGTATGACAGTGGTGGCTCGAGGATCCGGGGTCGCGTACCCGTATGCCCAGTACCAATATCGGACAGATATTTGGCCAGACACCCTCTGAATATATATATATATATATATATATATATATATATATATATATATATATATATATATATATATATATATATATATATATATATATATATATAATATATATATATATATATATATATATATATATATATATATATATATATATATATATATATAATATATATTTTATGTAATTGTTAGGTTAGTCTATAAACAGATTATGTTCTAGCTTTCCTAGTTATAAGCGTAAAAAACACAATATCCACTTCCCACAATTTAAATTTATAATCCAAAACATACCGACATTATTTATTTTTTATTTATTGGAATGCCATAATTGAATTGAATACATTTTTTTTATTTTATTATTAAATAAAATTCCTAGGCATTCTTTATTCTAGTCTTAACAAATTGCCTACTAGTATCTTCTATTTTTAACAACCCCATATGTACAAATAATATTAATATTATACTAAAAAAAACGTTATTTAAATAATGCTCATATTACAAAGAAAATACGTAATTTATTAGACAAAATCTATTACATAAATTAGCTTCACTTGCTAGTAATCGACGTAATTATAATATGTCTATTTTTCTACGGAAACCTCATTGAACGCCAGGACGACAACTATTCTATACGTTGATTTGGGTTTCAAGCTATTAAAGCGTCAAAATTTATTAATTCTTTAGTAGATACCACCAGTCAAAGTAGTTTGACTTCGGTCTCTAATTTTATTTGACTTCGGTGTCTAATCGGTCTTTAATTTAACAAAAAAAAGAACTGTTGCACTGAAAATTTTTTGGCCAGTAGCTTTTGAGTGATCCGTGAATAAATAAATAAATAAATAAACGGACAAAAAGTCTACTTGGTACATAAGTAAAATAATTTAACGTACATTTACAACAACGATAGCTTAACGATATATAAACCGACTTTCTATACTTACATCTACGTTAATTTCATTTATGGTCCGGCAACCGACATTAATATTAATAAAAACATCCATTGCCATTTGCCACTATTACTAGGTGAGAATAGAAAAAAACTACCTTCACGTTCGTAAATAATCGACGTAATTTAACCGTCTCTATTATTTTTCGTTCGACATTTCGTTCGGCATTGCAAATCAGGATAAAAACTATTCTATATATATTGTGTAAGGCTATGAACTATTAGCATGCCAAATCTAACTCACTTCTATTCAGTAATTTAACCTATCTATTATCCGGGAACAGCATGGAATACCGGAATAAAAACTAAAATTTATTTGGATCGGGACTATAAGCCATTACTATACAAAACTTCATTCATTTCTATCCAGTAGTTTTTGCCTGATTGGAGGACAAACAAACAGACAGACAGATAGAAAGACAGACAGACAGACAGACAAAAAATCTGCTGAGTTAATTTTTTTAGCTTCTATTATCGATATAACCGACCCAATCAATATTTTTTTAAAATATTTTATGTACAAAATTGACTTTTCTATTCTTTCGCTCGCGGCTCCACCCGCTTATGTTAGCTAGATCGCGTTCGTTTTAAAACTTTATACCCACATCACAATGCAATTCGTCGATTTTCTCGCCGTCTTTTTCGAATCATTCTTATATATTATTAAAAATCAATATATCTGTTGTATCTGTATATTTCCGTACCTCAAAAGGAAAAAAACGGAGCCCTTATAGGATAACTCTGTTGATCGTCTGTATGTACGTCTGTAATTAATATCAAATATACAAATCGATAACCTTTTGAGGCACAGTAAATATCAAACTTTTAAGTCAACGCAATCAAAAAATATGAACGCTTATGCCTTATTTTTTTGCATTTTGTATGAAATTCGTCGCATGATGAAAACCAACAGGGTACTTCCCGTCATCCTAGAGGTATCAAATTTGGCAATAAGTTAGAGCTTATAGTGTAACCAAAGGAAAAAGACCAAAAAATTTAAATTTATAAATATATCCCAGAATAAAACCATTGCAAATTTATATTTGTAGTTGAATTTCATACAAAATGAGTGGATACGAATGCAAATTTAAGTTTGTCAATTTCTATAGGTATGTGTTTGTTTAGATTTGTTAGTGTTTTCCTCATCGTTATACCTACAGTTTTGAAATAGGTACCGAACCCTCGGTGCGCGAGAACTACTTGCACATGACCCATATTTTTTATTTTTAAATACACCGCCCTTCCTTGGCGTTCTTTATTCTAGTCCTGACAAATGTACTACTAATATAATCTATTTTTAACATTATCAATATTTAAAATAAAATTAATATTATACTTAAAAATGTTCATTGAACTAAAATAATGCTCATATTACAAAAAAGTAATTTATTTAGCTTCACTTGCTAGTAATGGACGGAATTAAAATATGTCTATGTTTTTTCTTCGGAAACCTCATTGAACTCCAGGAACTATTTGATTTAAGTTTTAAGCTATTATAGCGTCAAAATTTAGTTATTCTTTAGTAGATACCAGTAAACAAAGTAATTTGACTTTATTGGTCTTTAGTATTTTTCAAGACAAACAGACAGACAAAAAATCCACTGTGTAGATTTTTAGGTTTATTTTTACAATAAGGATAGCTTCACTATATATACCGACCATTAATACATTTTTAAATCTTTCATGAACATAATTGACTTTTCTATACTTTATTAGCCAGATGTATTCTCTCTCTCTCGACCCCCGAGGGGGGAGAGGAAAACGGCTTCAGGGCAGTGCCCTCTTGCCGTTAGGCTCTTCCGCCGCCCATGAATATGGGCGGGTCCTTGGGTTGGGCGTTTGGCCCGAGGTAAAGTGTCCTTAAGAGGGACAAGATTTATAAGGACTGGACGAAAGGAGTGAGCTATGCGCTACCCGGGCGGTCAGCCCGGCCGAATGAGACCCTCGGTGATCCGGGGGAGGCTCAGCCTAGGCGACCAGCGACCTTGGTAGCAGCTCAGGAATCTGAAGAGGGAGAAGGATGTCTCGAGGTAGTCTTCGGGCGTCCGGCGGACGGGAGTGCCACGGAGCGATGTCTCGGATGTGAGGGTGATCCGAGGCGTCGGCACCGTGGTAGACGCGGGCAGCTAGCTGGGTGATGAGACTCTCTAAGCTTT
This sequence comes from Dione juno, assembly GCA_037127375.1. NCBI lineage: Eukaryota > Metazoa > Arthropoda > Insecta > Lepidoptera > Nymphalidae > Dione > Dione juno. The sequence goes on along the minus strand of JAXRJS010000088.1, from coordinate 5,549,196 downwards.
CGATACGGAGGTCGCGCTGAATGGTAGCGTTCCTCACGTATCTAGGAGCCTGGACGACTCGTCGGAGAGCCACATTTTGCACCGTCTCAAGGACCTTCCGAAGACTAGGTCTCGTGAGGGAGTACCAAGCTGAGGACGCGTACGTCAGATGGGGTCTGACGTACGTTTTGTACAACCCCAGCCTGGTGCGGAGGGGAAGGCGGGATTGGAATAAGGGAAGCAGCAGGGCCAGTGCAACTCGCGCTGCGTTCCTGGCCTTGGCTACCTGGGCCGACATGGAATGTTTCCTTTCTATGGCGACGCCCAGGTGGGTGACTTGTCGGGACCATTTGACCTGTTCACCCTGGAGAACAAGCGGAGGAGGCAGCTTATGGAGCAATCCGGGGTGCCACACCCTGTCGAACGCCTTCGACACGTCCAGGAAGATCGCTACTGCCTTCTCCTTCCTGTTCGTAGCGGCCGCTGCGAAGTGGAGGACGCGTGCCAGTTGCAAAGTGGTCGAATGACCACTGCGAAATCCAAACTTTTCGGGGCGCAGTTGGAAGTGCGCCTCCAAGAGAGGGAGCAGTAGTCTCTCGAACAGCTTGGATGAGGCGTTCAGCAGGGTGATAGGTCGGTAGCCGTCGGGGCGCCTTCGGTCCTTCCCTGGCTTCGGAATCATCACTACCAGGCCTTCCTTCCATGCCCGGGGGAAATATCCCAGCCGTAGGATGGCGTTAAAGAGCCTGATGAGTGATGATGTGGTCCGCATGGGAAGATGCTGAAGTGCCAGGTTAGGCACACCATCTTTCCCTGGAGCTTTCCTAGGCTTGACCCGCGCGATCGCCTTCTTCACGCTTGACGGGGAAAAGAAGGGCGGAGGAGGACTCGGGCTAGGGGGGTTACTTTATTACTACGACAATTTCATCTATGGTCTGTAGATTAAAAAATCCCACCAGCGTGATGCAAAAATTTTATTTCCACGAATAACGACATCTGATGACATATATTATAAAATATTTCTATCCATTTTAAAAGACATAATATTTTCGAAAATGATTTTAAGTTACCAACCAATAGATGGCATTCTATCTAAACCAACTATATATCGCTAAATGTCACTATAATAATTGTAAGTCAAATGATTTGTAACTATTACGGTGACATCTAGCAACACTGTGGAAGTAACTTTCAAATGTTTTTATATTTTAAAATAAAAAAAAATCTTTACCATTTGCCACGGTTACTAAGTGAGAATGGAATAAAACTACCTTTAGTTGCAAATAATCGGGGTAATTTAACCGTCTCTGTTTGTATTTTACGTTCGATGTTTGCATTGCACATCAGAATAAAAAAATATTCTATATATATATTGTTTAAGGCTAAGCTAAAGATAAGCTGTGTAAGTAATTTTTGCAATTTATTTAACTATGTTTAATTTCCTAAAAGCTCTCGTAAAAACAGAATTAAATACGCGTTTATAAAAAATAATTTCTTCAAACAAAATTATTTAAAATAGGATTTTTATATAAATGCAAATTGTAATAAAACTATAGTATAGTTAGCCATAACAGCAGCGAGGTTTAAGGGTAGGGCAGCTTCCACAGTGAACACACCGCAACCATTCATTTTTTTGAATTGTATGTACGATATTCTTAAGACTCTTTTTGCAAAATGTCTATCCTTGTCTGAAATGATAATGAAATTATCTTTAAATATCCGAGAAGAAACTCTTTGGCATCCCATGGATGCATCTCATGCAGATGTCCCTCATATACCACAGAAGTTTGGAAGAACAGCTAAAACTTGCAATCGCAGTGTAAATTTAGGGAGACACTTTAAAATACTCTAAAATTCGTGTCCAAGACCGGAGCTCCTCCTTCCTAACTAAACGTAAATTGATACATACATATAAGTTTGTAGAAAATTCGACTCAATGCCTTCAAATCGGTCATGTAAAGATAATAAGGGAAAAAAAGAACATTGATCTTAACACAAGGGCTTCTCTGACTTCTCTTCTATATGGGGTAAAGCTTAAAGATGAAAAATAATATAAGAGTCCTGAGGACGAGGAGCCGGACTGAGGACTAAATACCATATTTTTTGGTTCCACAAGACAAAGCACGATATTGGGTCCCACACTCAACATAAATGGTATATACAATTATTGTAAACAGCAAAAACCCCGGACTTTATGTGGACCAAGAAGCTTCTTGTCCCTTCTTGGCGTAATCATTTTTAATATATTTGACAGTTGATTCCAGAATTGAGTCGCAATTTGTTCAGTTTGTCACGTACTTCAGTGGGGAACGTAGTGTCTTAATAGTAGGTTACATCTGCCTAACCTGCTATATGCAAGATACAGCGTGATACAGCGTGAAGCTGTGCCTTCATACAATTATAAAAATTAACGTACTCACTGGTATAGGAATCGACCAAATATTGTAATATAACAATCCTGGCAGTCAATATTTCTCTATATAATATTTCACAGCATACACTCAGAATGACTTCTATTATCATGCTCTTTGTAATCCATATGACCATACCAATTGTGTGACTAGAGAATACTGCATCGCCATACTGTAATTAAAAAAAAAAAAAAAAAAACACTGTTTTCCATATTCTTTTGATATTTTGTCAAAAATAATATTAAAAATGTTTTATCTATAAATATGTTATTAAAACAAAAATATGTTTTTTTTTATTTTTTTGTAATGTGTCTGTCTTTCCATTTGTCCGGATTATATAGATACATTTTTCAATACTTTTCATTGAAGAAATGATTTAAAAGGAGAATTTCAATACATGCATATTATATTAAAGTAAATCTAAGAACATCGTTCAAGAAGGTGGAGCCGCGAACGGCCAGTTCAAATCTTATGTAAGGGCCCTCGTGGCGCAGAGCAGAGAGCTTGTGGATTCTATCCCTCTTGAAAAAAACTGGTAAAACCAAGCTCAGCGTAGTGTTCCATCATTTAAGACTTGATGCCAGCGCAGATTTTTTTTTAACTTTTTTCCTTTTAAAGGAAACTATATTATATTATAATATTTTCTATAATATTTATAATATTTTCATAAATTACGCCACTTTCAGTTGGAAGAAGTAAAACAACTACCTTTTTACCTTTATATATACCTATATACGAGTATATATGTAGTCTATAAAATTACCATATTGTACTTAAGCCATTCAATCCATATTTGCACATATGCCAGTGACTGTACGAACTGCATTATCAAATGATTTAAAATCTGAAAAATTGAGATTGGATTAAACTTGTGAGGTAAATTGTTATTATGATTCCTTAAAGCAAATACTTAAAACTACTGGTGCTGTTCAAGGGAGTGTTTCACAGAAGCTTTGCCTTATATAAAATATAAGGAGAAAAATAGAAAATGAAATAATGTAATATGAGAACACCTCATGGAATCTGACTGTGTTGGACAGATTCCATGAGGCGCGGGTTCATATCCCGCTCTGTTCTAATTTTTATATGTTTTCTTTAAGTACGAGTATTTAATGTTAAATGTGATTTATCTAACTTTTAACTTAACTTTATTTGGCTTCACGCTATATCTTGCACCCTGTTAGGGTAGGCAGAGGGAACCTAGTGTTGAGACACTCTGTCTTCTGCTTTCCGCCTTTGGGGATATTGCGCGTTGACTGTTGGAACACAACGCAGCGCATCGTTTGGCACCAGAGCGAAGAAAATTAAAATTAATTTACTGTCCCTGAGTGGGAATCAAGACCACAACCTTTAAAGGCTACAAATATTTATTCATATTTATATACTATAAGAAAGTATTTATATCTATAAGAAATTAAATGACTACAACAAGCTTGTACGAAGGTCATGAATAACTACCGTTATTTTCGATGATTTTTCAACATCACCAATAGTATCGAAAATTCTTCTGAAAGTATCCAGCATCACATCTTCATCAGATTCAACATCTCTTATCATATCTTTTATAGAGATGATTCTTTTTTTTAATTTTATCAAATTGGACCACTTTTTGATTTTAACAGCCAGAAACATAACGATAAACGATGTATAGATCAGTTCAAGGTCAAATATGATTGTAAGAAAAATGAATATGCTTCTAGTCCAAAACCACAAAGGGTCTATAGCTAACTTGAAAACGACAAGTAAAAAATATATACAAATGAGAGATATTAGAGTGATTTTGACAAAGAGTTTGAGAAATCTGGTATCTTCTTGGTGTTTTAGGGCCTCGTTAATTTTGTGCAGATTCAATATAATATTGACATGACATTGACTGTTGGTAATGTTCACCACAGTGAGGACAGTGTGATTGACAGCGTACATAACGTATGTGTAAAAATATAAATAATAAATATTGGTAGTGTCCAATAGCTCCATGAACGACATCAATGTGAAATATAAGAGGATAAACATGAATATATTGCTCATAACAGAGGCTATAATATCTAGCTTCGTAGTAGCTCGTATGACATTACCATTAATTTTATATTTTCTCACACAAAATGGTACACTCAAAATGTACAATGGCTTGAGAATATTTAAAAATTCGAATTCTAACATGTTTTAAACTTGTCTATTCAAGTCGATAGTAGTTTCCGTTCAGTTTGGTACTAAATTGATTGTTGCAATAAAGTAAATTGAAATTTACTATAGTGCTATGCATTAACAAAATTAAAATTTGTATGAGAGTCATTAATTTGATATACATATATACATGCTTATGTAATTTACATATTGCCTGAACCTTACTTATCGTAATCGAGAATTTTCATTAAATAAAAAAAATATCTGTCTGTCAATTGTATATCAGCAGAAAATACAATTTATAAAAGTTGACAAATTTAAATTTGCGGACTTGTACACACATTTTATATGAAACGAATTACATACATAAGTTTGTATCGTTTTTTTTTCTGTGATTATGTCTAAGTTTTTTATATTTTCGGACTTTATCCTCTATTTAGACTATAAATTAATCCTTGACTGAAATTTGTTCATAATAATTCAACTGGGAACTGTTCGGAACATGTAATTTTAGGTTTTAGGGGAATCTCATACAAAATATTATTTAAAAAAAACGCTTGTATCCTTTATCGCGTTGACTTCGAAGCTTAAAGGTTGATATGAATTTTCACGCGATCTTAAGAAAAATAGTCTTTACAGACGGACAAACAGATGGACAACAAAGTGATACTATTAGGGTTCCGTTTATTTATTTGGAGGACCCTAAAAATAAATCTTACTGTAAAATACCTTATAAGAACCTCTTTTCAACAGCATTTCCAGTAGTGACAATATTGTGCTGATGACTGCTTGGACGTAAAAACTAAAACCTTTATATATCCTGATTATTTTTTTTGTATTTCTAGACGTATTATATATTACCTACAAATATTACTTTACGAGATGGCTGTGAGTTCGATTCCCATTCGGGAAGAATTAATTATTTTTATTTGTCTCGCTCTAGTAACAAGACAAGGCTCGCCGTGAAAGCTCCGTCACTCAACACGCAATATCTCAAAACGCGGAAAGTGGGGAAAGGAGTACCTTAACTCTAGGTTCCCTCCACCTACCCTTTTATATGAAGCTAAAAAAAACATCACATAAAATTAGTTATGCACCAGGAGTTAAAAGTCATTGATCATATCGACACTCAAAACTTGAATAATTCTTAAAATAATCAATATATATATAGACAGTGCCTTGAGCCTAGCTGATATGGGAAAACCCAGCCCTAGTAATAAAAGAAAATGGACTGTATAATAAGTAATATATTATAACGTTTAATATGTGAGTCTCATATAAGGTGTGAAAGTGGAATCTCGAATGTCACTCTGGAGTCTGGACGAAGGCACAGTGGTCTAACTGTTGCCCACGCCCCTGCTGTTGCCCCGCAGTCGTTCTGCAGCTCTGCCCGCACCTTGCGATACGTGAGCCAATGCTCATACGTTACATCAGGCGCAGTCTCCCTAACAGTGTGTCAATTGTTAAAACTATATATTAATGACATATGATCAAGAGATATCTAGTTACAAATATGATATACTAGTAGATACCCGCAACTTAGTTATTAAAACGCGTAGAAGTCCATAACCCACTATACAAAGTAAATGTAAATAAACAAGCAGATAAAAGTATACATAAATAAAAATAAATGAAAAAGAAAATAATACAAAATTAGGCCTGTCGTGGCGTAGAGGAGACGGTTTCTGGGTTCGATACACCGCTATGTGCGGGATACAGCGTGAAGCTATTATTATTATATTGTTATATAATACCAAATTACTCATGAGAATTGGTCTATGATGGTGCAGCGGTACGCGACAAATGCGAGTTCGATTGCCCTTTTGAGAAATGAAACAATTCGTTCGAAAGAAGCCGATTCCACGACCCAACACGCAAATCTTCGAAAATTAGGCATTAGGCATTCTTAGGCAAGTTAAGAACGGAGTGTCTTATCAATCAGCTTCCTCTGTCTACCCTGCTAGATGTGTGACCTCCCAATGGGCATCGAATTCACACTTACATACTTTAGCCCCTTGGCCTCTAGGCCAAGAGGCCTACATAATAGGTACGACGTACAATATTTTGTGTTCATTTCATTTAGGTTGACGGTCACATTGCAATTGTACCGCGGCTTGATTGCCTAATAGGCTTAAATTGCCTTTAATTAGAGTAACGACAGAAATATATTACATCCATTATTTTTCATATATCCTGTGAATCGATATACAGAGTACACGCAACCGCTGTTGGTGCGACGCCTAGTCGTGGAAACGTTTATTATTTACTTATTATTGTACAATTCCATGAATGCACCCTAAGTTGAACAATAATCGTGAATAACTTAACGTGTGCCGGATTTTCAAATATTAATCATATACATACATACTTAAAATCCGAAAAATGAGGTCACCGTAAATACGACGACTTTGGTTTCGATTCCTACTAATCACTTTCGACACTAGTTTATATTGAAATATACACAAATATAATATACATATATATATGCCAAAAATACATTCTGCTGTACTCGTGGCGGAGTACCGTATTAGCGGAGCCCTAGCTAGCCCTAGCTATCCACGTCCCCGTCGTTCCCCCTGGGACCTGCTGCAACCGCGCTGCCGCGTGACCGCCACCCTGAGTTACAGCTGAGCTAACGGATACAGGGCGAAGGGCGAGTATACTACGCCTTAAAACAGTATCGACTCACTAGGGAGGACACCCGAAATAAAATCGAGCACATCTGAAGGCTCTGAAGCGGCAGCCCCGCTATCGGATTAAGGCATAGTGGGCTAATCACCTGCTTGCTCGAAAATCATTGATTACAGAAACTGAAACAAATAGAAACCGGACCGATCTATTAACGATAACTTTTGGCATGAAGAAACGGACACGAATTGCTTTCTGGAACTTAAAGACGCTTAGCGATGACAGCCGACTGGCCCAAGCAGAAGCAGTAATGCTAAACTACAACTTGCATATACTCGGTCTAAGCGAAGTGACGAGAAACGGGTTTGGCGAACTGAGAATGCCGAGAGGATTGAGTCTGTTGTATTCCTGTAAAGAAAATGAGGAAGATGTGCGTGAGTATGGCGTGGGGCTCATCCTTTCTAATGCAGCTAAGAATAGCCTTCTCGAGTGGAAACCGATATCAGACCGGATCATGCCCGTTTCCTCCCTCCCTATTGTCCAGTGTTACGCCCCAACCAACGCTTCATCTAATGATAACAAGGACGACTTCTGCAATGCCCTGAATGCCACCCTAAGTAGCATAAAGAAGCAAGACATCGTTTTCGTCATGGGGGATCTAAATGCAAAGTTGGGAGCGTAAACACTAATCGTGAGCGGCATATGGGTACACAGGGACTTGGTGTATGCAACGAGAATGGAGAGCGTTTTATCGAATTCTGTCAGAACCACGATCTTACCATCGGAGGAACATTGTTCATACATGGCAACCACCATAAGTACACATGGAACTCACCCGATGGAGTCACCAAGAACCAAATCGATCATCTTGCCATAAGTTCCAAATGGCGTTCTTCATTGCTCGATGTTCGCAACCGCAGGGGTGCCGATATTGATAGCGACCATCATTTGGTGGTTGCTGAAGTCCGACTTAAAGTTGCAAAAGCCCGTGTGGCTGTAGGACCCAGCAAGATTGGAAGAAGGTTCGAGGTTAATAAACTACATGACTTGGAGACGCGTAAAGCCTTCCAACTCGAGTTGCGCAATCGTTTCTCTGTACTAGAAGCTACTTCGGACTCATTGGACGAGGAGTGGAACCGCATTAGAGTGGCCTATACAAAGACTAGTTCCGCCGTCTTGGGACACAAATCGCCTCACTCTCGGGAGGACTGGCTGTCACAACGCACCTGGAACCTGATCGAAGACAGAAGACGACTTAACCTCAGACTGCTTGAGACTCACAACGATGGCATGCGAGCCGAACTTAACACTCAGTACCGTCAAAAACGCATACAAATCTATCGCAGTACCCGGAAAGATAGGAGACAGTGGGCTGACGGTATTGCCGATCGTGCTCAATAAGCTGCAAACACTGGTAACTTGAGGGAGCTATACAAAGCTATCAAAACCTTGGCAGGTAACAGCAAGTCGAAGAAAAAGCCGTTGAAGTCGAAGGACAGGCAGCTTATTGTGACGACAGAAGGGCAGCTAGTACGCTGGCGCCAACACTTTGAAGAGGTCTTTCGTTTGTCAGCTACAACGACGCCCGACATACTGCAAGCCAGTTCACAACCAGTCCGGCTTCTTGAAATTAATACGGACCCGCCGACATCCTCCGAAGTTGCAAAGGCGGTCAGATCTTTGAAGTTAGGCAAAGCACCAGGAATCGATCTGATAACTGCGGAAATGCTGCAAGCCGACTTATCTTTTGCTGTCAGCGTTCTGACGCCTCTCATTAAAAGGATCTGGATCGCCGAAGAGCTACCCAGCGATTGGAATAAGGGTCTTCTTGTTACTGTTCCGAAGAAGGGTGATCTGAGCCAGTGCGATAACTGGAGAGGAATTACACTGCTCTCTGTTCCTTCAAAAGTGTTCTGTAAGATCATCCTGGACAGACTGTCGAGGGCCGTGGATCCTCTTCTACGCAAGGAGCAGGCTGGTTTTCGTTCGAACCGCTCATGCACGGACCAGATCAACACTTTTCGTATCATTCTGGAAAAGGCATCAGAATGGCAAAGTTAGGTTTACCTAACTTTTGTCGACTTCGAAAAGCCTTCGATACGGTGAAGTGGTCCTGCATCTGGTCCCGCCTTTCGGAACTTGGAGTGCCGCCAAAAATCATCCGTCTACTAAAAAGCGTTTACAGGAAGTATTCCTGTAAAATAACTCACGACGGCCTCATCTCAGACGATGTAGCAGTGCATGCGGGTGTCCGCCAGGGCTGCCTCTTGTCACCGCTCCTCTTTTTGGTCGTTCTAGATGGGATAATGCTTCGCATCTCTGAAACCAAGCGTCGTGGCATAGAGTGGGGATTGTCTTATGTCTTAGAAGACTTAGACTACGCCGATGATCTGTGCCTGCTAAGTCACACACACGCTGACATGCAAGCAAAATTAAACGACCTACAACAGGAAGCGGCGAAAATAGGCCTTAAAATAAACTCCCGGAAGACTCAAGAAATGAGAATTGGCGTGAAAAACAACTCACCATTGCTGATTGGCACGGAGGCAGTGGAACGCGTCCACAAATTTACTTACCTCGGCAGCGTCGTGGCAGAGACTGGGGGTACTGAAGAGGACATCGCTTTACGGATCGCCAAAACCCGAGCTACCTTCGCGCAGCTGAAACCCGTTTGGCAATCGCGGAAACTGACCCGAAGAATCAAGATAAAGATATTTGGGACCAATGTAAAAGCCGTGCTGCTTTATGGGTGCGAAACGTGGAAGGTTACAAAGGACATCTCACGCCAAGTTCAAGTCTTCGTCAACCGCTGTCTTCGCCGCATTCTCGGTATCTACTGGCCCGAGACCATCTCTAACGTAGAACTGTAGGAGAAATGCCAAGAGAGCCCGATCGACCACCAGGTCAAGCGTCGCAGGTGGCAATGGATTGGCCACACGCTCCGCAGGGGTCCCGACCATATACCCAAACAAGCTTTGGACTGGAATCCCCAAGGGAAAAGAAAGCGTGGCCGTCCTCGTCAAACCTGGCGTCGCACCGTGTTGGCAGAAGCGGGAAACATCGGAATGACGTGGACCGAGGTAAAGCGTGAAGCTCAAGACAGATTGCGATGGAGGATATCTGTGGACGCCCTTTGCCCCATCTAGGGGACATACGACATTAAGAAGAAGAATATATATATATACATACATATATATATATATATATATATATATATATATATATATATATATATATATATATATATATATATATATATATATATATATATATATATATATATATATATATATATATATATATAGGTCGCAGGTGGCAATGGATTGGCCACACGCTCCGCAGGGGTCCCGACCATATACCCAAACAAGCTTTGGACTGAAATCCCCAAGGGAAAAGAAAGCGTGGCCGTCTTCGTCAAACCTGGCGTCGCACCGTGTTGGCAGAAGCGGCAAACATCGGAATGACGTGGACCGAGGTAAAGCGTGAAGCTCAAGACAAATCGCGATGGAGGATATCTGTGGACGCCCTTTGCCCCATCTAGGGCACATAGGACATTAAGAAGAAGAATATATATATATACATACATATATATATATATATATATATTATATATATATATATATATATATATATATATATATATATATATATCTATATATATATATATATATATATATATATATATATATATATATATATATATATATATATATATATATATATATATATATATATATATATGTGTGTGTGTGTACTTTAATGTGGTGTTGAAGATACTGAGTGCTAACCGTGAGTAGACTTTTATTCATCTGCATCAACACTACAACTGTAAACTTATTATTTAAATGAAAGCCATATTATCAGAAATTATACCAATTACTGGAGGCAAAAATCGTCTTAGAAACTTAATATTTATAAAAATTTATCACCTTGCTTTTTCTCCACCTAAAATAGTAAAATGTGATATAAAAACACTAAAAAGCTAAGACACCTGAAACTTTCAATAAAATTGGGCTTTTTCTATTATAAATAATTTTATAAACCTATGTATGAAACACGATAGATATATTTCAATTCATTGAACTTACATCTAACTAATGTAAGTGACGTACGGCTTCCCGGCGTACGGAACCGGATGCATAACAATAATTTACTGTCTAGACAATTGACCCGTCGGATCCCTAACATGGGCTTAAAATATATTTAGGCATAATAATATTTATATTTATATATTAACCGTAATAATATTTATATTGATGATAAATGAATTAATCAAATAACATAATTATTAGTTAAAAATGTACGGACCAAGTATCTGTGGCGTTAATTTCAATAAAAAAAGAACTATTTTTTTTAACATCACACTGTTTCCCGCAAGGTTGAGAAGGCAAAGCAGAGGGAACCTAGTGCTAGGACACTTCATTGAGTGATGGAACTCATTCCATACATTCAGATGCTATACTACTATGCCACGGTGGTCTCCATACATATATAGATGCAATGCCTTGAAAGGCGGAAAGCGGGGAATAGAGTGTCTCAATACACGGTTCCTACGGTTCCCTCTGCCTACCCTGACATGTGCGGGATACAGCGTGAAGCAATATTTTTTTATCATTTATAAATATTCTTCTGAAGTAATCGAACCCAGACCAATGCCATCTATAAGACAAATTGACAGCTCTACACGCTTCTCACCCTTGCGCACACACACATACAACTTATCACTAACGTAGAGACGTTTCCTTGTTACCGCTATATTATGGACAGTGTTCTGGAGAACTATTTGACCTGATACCTGCCTGTTATTAATTCAGATATCATCCCAACCGCCTGGACATTTGGCACTCCACTATAGTGCGGTTCTGTAGGAACCTTTTTCCATGTGCCACATAACTGTGGAATAGACTACCGGCGACAGTGTTTCCAGGTCGATATAACATGGGTATTTCCAAAAAGCTCATCTAAGCTGGAAGTCACCTTTAAGGCTCGGCAACGCACCTGTAGCACATTTGGTGTTACACGGGTGACCTGAACGCTCATTTGCCTTGTCTACCTGTAAAAAAAATGAGACCTTTACATATAAAAAAATTGTAAATGATCGCTTTCTGTATATGAAAGATATATGATTAAGGGTCAATGTAATAGACCCCAAAATAAACACTTTATTTTTTTTGTGTTTGTCTATATAAGCGCCCGTAAACATTTAGTCAATGTTTTATTTCAATTGGTCAATTATTAATAAATATTATATCAACTTAAGGTATTTGGTTTGACAAAAAATAACTGTTTTATTGAAATATATCAGACACGTTACGAAACAACATACATTTAAAAAGTACAGGCAAAAGTACACTTTGGCAAACTTCAAATGTATGATGACCATCAGATCATAAATTTACCATAACGTTAAAAAAGAAAGAAAAAAGTTTTATTGGAAATAAAAAAATATAACACATTAAAATAAAGTTCGATCAGAAACGAAGAAGTCCGAAAGTCTAACATAAGCCCTCCTCCAAAAATCTTTTTAAAAACACATCCAACAACGAGAAAAATTATCCATAACATATATATTTTCATTTGGATTTACTTTCTCACATAGACAAAGTCGCGGGCGAAACTTGTATACATACATACTTTACAGTTAAATAATACTCTACAGGCCATAGTAAACTATACAAATAACAGTAATAGCGTTTTTACTATCGTCGAGTTACACGTTAGTAGTAAATCCGTACCCTCCTATAGAATAGTACAGTGTACATTTATGTTGATAACGTTATCTTATCATGAATAATCTTATCATGAATTGATGTTAGCTTACTCTTATCATAATGTTCGATATGAAATGATAACATTCATTCTATAATTTGAACTCATCGCTGAAGTCTGTTCCAATAATTTCTATTAATAAAACAGTATATATATATAATATATATATATATATATATATATATATATATATATATATATATATATATATATATATATATATATATATATATATATATATATATATTATATATATATATATATAATATATATATATATATATATAATTATATATTATATATATATATATCTATATATATATATATATATATATATATATATATATATATATATATATATATATATATATATATATATATATATAATATATATATATATATATATATATATATATATATATATATATATATATATATATATATATATATATATATATATATATATATATATATATATATAATATATATATATATATATATATAATATATATATATATATATATATATGCATAGAAGGAGCCTAGTGTTAACACATTCCGTTTGACGTTTGAGTGGTGAAACTCAACGACGTCTTGTTAGTACAAAATCGCTTTGTATGCTTGTTTTACATGTGGATAGTCCAAAAATTTTAATTGCCTTATTTAAGTAATTCTACTAATTCTTTATAATTTTGCTGTCTACCCCATAAAAGTGTCTATATGAAGAACCATTTCAAGACTGTAATATATTATATAATATTATATTATTAATATAAATGTTAAATATAGTATAACAATGTAATAATATAAACATAAACTTCAATTAGTTAAAGTTTTTCAATTTGTGCTTCAAATTACAAAGTTGACATTTCAATATTACAGTTTGTTGAAGTCGTTGAAGTTCAATTTGACAACGCGATAGTCGAAATTATCAAACCAGAAGGCTAAATTCGGACGACGCTCAATTGTTTTTACGTCAAATTGTATGCCACGCCAATCAGTTAAGCGGTCGAATATCTCAAAAATTGAACGGAGAGTGGAGAACGGAGTGTCTTAACACTAGGTTCTCTCTGTCTACCTTGCTATATGGGCGCATATGTATATAAATGTAAAAAATATCAAATGTAATAAAATTGTATTGTTTAAATATCTTAACTGGAAAATATGTTAAGTATCTTTTTTTTTCTTTTTTTACGTTTGTTTTTTTTTTTTAATTAGAAACTATACTGATACCAATATATCTGCTTATGATTCAAATCGTTGATATGGTTTTTTTTTTATTCGAGGAATATTCACAATTATTCATTTTAATTATCTACATATTTTTTTAAATATTTCCTATTTAAAAAGATATGAATATGAAAAAGATGAGACTGAATGACTAATTTATCTATTTTAATTTGTTAAATTTTAGGATATTTGTTATGTATATATATGATAATAATTGAAGCGTTTCATATATTGATAACAAAAGCTAAAATGCCATGCCAAAAATTTTCATCTGTTAGTTTTTACGTCAATCACGCAAAACCTACCAAAAAATCTTTAATAACAAACATAATTTAATAATTACATTAACCAATTGTGAAATGATTTTTTTTTACAAAAAAAAAGAAACTGTTATATACATAATATATATATATAATATATTATATATATATATATATATATATATATATATATATATATATATATATATATATATATATATAGATATATATATATATATATATATATATATATATATATATATATATATATATATATATATATAATATATATATATATTTCTTTTCTTTCGTAATAGCATTGACCGCGTGCCAGCTAAGCATAATTTGCCAATTTGCCAATGAGGAATCACTTACGCAGAGTGCTAAATAAAAAATAATAATTTTGTATTTCTTTAAGGATTTTTTTTTAATTGCAAAAAGCGAACCGATGATGTGATTGATGATCGAAGCGAACAAGTAGCGAAGCAAATAAAAAGCGAACATGCAATATTTGAAATATTTAGGTAACAAAACCACAAACGAACTTGTACATATCTATGTACTTAAGACGATAAAAATATAGATTGGAATCAATTCAAAACTATCTATTATTTTGGTTTTTTTTTTCGATAAATATCTCAAATATGTTGTTATATTTTTCTTACAAAACTTTTAATTTTACACACAATTTTAGTTGTACAAGTTTTAGTATATATATATATATATATATATATATATATATATATATATATATATATATATATATATATATATATATATGTATGTATATATAAAAATTATAAGTTTGTTTAAATACCAGTAAATGTATTAAAACGTAGTTTGTTTTTTAATTAATTAATGAGTTTAGTAATCTGTACCACAGACAAGTAAAATTAGGTCCATTCCATATCTAATACCTATTTCTTATCAAAATATCTATATTATTTGTATATTCAAAATAAAATGTGAATGTATGTTTGTGGATTCTCATTTGAAAGTCTTATTAATACTTAACATATATTTAAAAAAGAAATACTATGTAGCCTTCATGGCACAGTGGCACAGCACCTATGTAAAAGGGACGATTGTGGATTCGATGCCTTGGTATGAATTATTTTTATTTACTCGTCCCGGTAAGAAGCCACTAAACACGCTAAGTCTCTACAATTGGGCGGAAATTCGTGAATCAATTGAAACTAGTAGAATAGTAATTTGATTGGAGACCTGTGTTATTAAAATATCAAAAGTAAAAAAATATCATTTTTGATAAAGTTAAGAACAACATAATATATATTTACTGTTTTTCAATATTGTTTGTTTTTGTATAAGCTTTCCGTTTCCAGGAACGCTATATGTGCGATACTGATGGAAATTGAAAAAAAACACAAGCATGTATTCTACTAAATGCATTAAAAAAAAACATTTTTACACACAGCACAGGGTCTGACTGTAACCTCGACGGTTGTGGGTTCGATTCCCACTAGGAAAACACTAGGAAAAATGAATTATTTCCTTGTAAAAAACAAAGCGTTCCATCGAGTTCCGCCACTGAACACGCAATGTCGCGAAAATTGGTCGCAAATCGTAGAACGGAGTGTCTTAACACTAGGCTCCCTCTTCCTCTGTCTATTCACCTATATATATGCATGAGGGACTCACTCTATAAGTGAAACTAAAAACAAAAAAACTTACAAAATATTTATAAACACTGACCAAAATCTAAAAATGGGTCTAAAAATATTTCATAAATAAATATTTACTATAGTAATTGAGTACGAGTCGCGCTAACACTATAGATGTATATTGATCGCTAGAGATCTGTCAGTCACGATGCGCGTACGCTTAGTACCATACGAATAGAACAACAGCATACACGTGTATGAACTAAGTAAATATGTTAAAATTAATAATCAAAAGCTATTAACTAAAATATTAACTTAAATCTTTCATACATAATATATTATTTAAGAGTAAGCTGAAAAAAAAAATGAAAAAGAATGAAAATGTAGAGGAAGTGTAAATGAAGTGGAAAAATGTTAAACAATGAAGTGCTTTTAACATTAAAAGTGTTTACAAAGTGTTATAATGACGTGGACTGAGGAATTGGACGAGGCGTCTGTACTTGCCACCAAAAAGGGCTATTGGCATGTTATACTGTTCTACTTGTTATGCGGACTGGCGTCGATACCTACATCATTTTTAGTTTTTTCGCAGGCAAGTGCTTAATTTACAGCGATTTTTTTTTTATTTTATTAGAAATGTAAAGAATCTGATACTAAGTTTTTCATTTAGAGTTTCAGTGTTTGATTTGTCTATATAAATATATGTAAATGTTGTCAAAGTTACAGTTCAGTGTTTGATTTACAGTAAATTTTATTTTTTATTCCATCAAGAGAGTAGAAAATACTCTAAGGGCTGCGTTTAGTTACGATATTCAACATACACTATTTTTAAGCTGCGGGAAAATGCGTGAAGTAGATGATATAAAAGAATCTGTTACAATACTGTTTTTAACGAATATTAAAGAGAACCATAAAAAAACATGAAGAACATAAAAAAATAGATATTACGTCACTTAGTAGAGTCAAGTCAAGCGAAATTCCCAGTTCTTAACTCATAAATATGTACCTATATTAATTTTCGCATTATTTTAGTTCTAATCTATTTGATTAGAACTTCGAGCTATCGCCATGAAGATCTTACAGTATAGGCTTAAATAATTTCTTTATAATATTTTTTTTTGATAATAACGCTTGAGCTGATTTTAATCGGATCAATGTAAGTATTTTTAGGTTATTATGCTACTTTTCTTTAATAAATGTGAAAGAAACTTATGAAAGGTGATATATATATAGCGCTTATATTTATAATCTTTTTTCATCTTTGCTCTATTTCTAGTGTTAACACACTGCATTTCTTTTTTTTTTAATATCCATCCATTTTCCTTTTTTTCCTTCTTTTTAAAGTAATTTTTCCTCAATTTTCGAGATATTATTGAGTTTCAGAATACCTGTACTAAAAACCACTACCGTCGTGTGTACAGTCACACGCATTAGCAGTATTCCACGATTCAATATTTACGTTAGTAGTTAGTATAATGTATATATGTACATAATATATATATATATAATACTATATATATATAATTATATATATATATATACTATATATATATATATATATATATATATATATATATATATATATATATAATATATATATATATATATAATACTATATATATATGTATATATAGATATATATAGATATATATATATATATATATATATATATATATATATATATATATATATATATATATATAAATGTAAAAATATACAAATGTAAGGCATTAAGAGTCCCATTAAGCGTTTCAACTCATGGATAATTTATGGTTAAGGTATATTTATAATAATAATCTATAATAATATTCTGTAATTTATTCTAAATTCATTATTTCAGAAATTTACAGTAACTTACTGTAAAATCAAAAAAAACGACGGCAAAAGGTAGTAAAGTCTATTACACTGTTCAAGAATGTCTAAATAAACAAATAAATGTCATCTGAATTTCATTCAGGATAGTTACCATTTTATTTAGTAATAAAATTGTAATATTTATATTAAAAAGAGGACCGTCGTGACGCAGAGGCACAGCGTCTGTTTGTAAACGCGACGGTTTGTGGGTTCAATTCCCACTCGGGGAGAATTAATTATTTTAATAATCTTCGCTTTGGTAAGAAAGGTCCCTACGGTTCCCTCTGCCTACCCTGCCATGTGCGGGATACATCGTGAAGCTATTATTAATATTATTTAAAAGAGCTACTGTTGAGTTTTAGCCGGTCCTTATCAGGAGAACTGCCTTCCGAGCCTGTGTCCGGTGGAAGCGATATATTCAATCGACTATTCAAACTGCTTGAAGAATTTTCAATTTGAAAATATATAAGTATTGATTCGAAATCCTTCCCTTTAAGCAAACATAACAACTAATTTTAGACCAAAATTGAAATATTAACGTTAAATTATAATAATTTACTCACACACTTTGTGGTATTCTTTGGCATCTTTCTTGGGTTTAACTTTTAGTCTATCTGTTCGTATTGTCGAGTGAAAGTAATGCTTATGCTAGTATATTATGTATATATACATTTCGGAGTTGTAATTTGAGCCAAAGACAAAATGCGGCGTTGAGTTCTGCCAATCAACATATAACATCTCACTTTCGGCGGAAAACGTAGGAGCAGGAGCCTATATGTAAATATGTAAAGTGTGAAACAAATAACAGATTGTTCAGGTTATTGACCTGGAAAATATCCAGATCAATAATTGATGCTCTTCTTGCAGCACATGTTTACTCCAATTTTTAAGAAAAATGGAAATCTGAGTGGAAATCGACCAATTTCTGCCTACTTTGCTAAATAAAAAATATATATATATATATATATTTGATGTCATTGTGACGCAGTAGTAGTATGTCTATATCACACTTGCCTACGCGTGTGGACGATTAGGATTCGAATCAGGGTCAACCTATGAGTTATTGGAGTTCGCGTGCAAAACTGCACTATACTGCGTAGGCCGACCTCAGTAAGACTAGCCTTGACCGCAATCAAGCGAGAGGGATTTGATATTCTATTCTAAATATTAATATATATATATTATCATTAATACTATTGTTAACATTATTATATTTTGTATTATCATTTCACTTAGGGACAAATATTTGAAATTTCTCGCTCTGGTAACAAGACAAAGAGCGGCGTTCACTCAACATGCAATGTATCAAAAATTGGGCGGAAATTGGGGAACGGAGTGTCTTAACACTAGGTTCTCTTTGCCTACTGCCTGCCTTTTTGCCTGAAATAGCGTGATGCCAATTTATATATTATTATTAAATTACTAAGTAATGTACTGTACCCAACTGTGTACTGTGTAGTAATGTACCCAACATTACTTTATCCCCTATTGACGTACTTTTAGAAACACTGCATGCTTGAAAACTAATCCTAACGTAGCGCATATTTCCCCTAGCCCGTGCAAAGGCCGCAAACCGAAGTTCTAGGCCCACAGGGGACGCCCTTGCCACCGTCGACTACTCTGAAGCAGCCACGTGGTGCTTGCTACTTCTTAGGGACAGAGTACCCGCTTCCCTCCCCATGTCGCTGTCACAAAATAAAAACAAAAAAAAAACAAGTTTTTTTTGTCTGCGTCGGATTTAATAATATTTCGAAATAGACTATTTTCTAGAAGGATCTATGTCTATTAGTTTCCAGATTCTAAGTTCAGTAGCAAAAAGGTTGTGTAAATAATTACTAATAGTTAACTCCTCTTACCTAACTTTCTTGACTCTTGAAGACGATTCAAGAAATCGATTACATGTTTTATATATTTGTTAAGAAAAGTCTAGTAAATTGATCTCTGGAAAGAAGATTTGTGCTTTAAGAATGTTTTTTTTTACTTCTTTCTCAGCTGGCATGTACTATCCTCCTTTGCGAGTTTTAAATTTCGTGCCTGATGGTGATGTCGTCCGCGTCGTGTCCGATGATGGTGAATTTGGTTATCGCCTGGCGTGTGCTCGGATGTGGTTGGTGAACCCAAACTTGGTCTTGAACACCCGGTCGCATTCGGCACAGTATAATTGCCCCGCGCTATTTACTGTGTAGTTATAGAAGGGTTTTAGTCTGTTCTTGCGCAATTGACGCTTAACATCAAGCTCAGGTAGGCGAGTGCTTTCAAAATTGGAGATTCCTTCTTTGACGTAAGAGCGCCAAGACGACCTTTGCAAAATCAAAAAAAGAAAATTTCGTGCTTAACAAGTAAATCAGTAAATATTTTTTTAATATAGGTATGTTCATAGTAGAAAATGTCTTTGATTGTGTTAATTTTGTTTTATGCAAACTTAGTCAAGAAAATAAAGAGCTCAAATAAGAAAAAAGAACCTATTTTTAGTGAAGTAGTTTTATTGTACACATATATATATATATATATATATATATATATATATATATATATATATATATATATATATATATATATATATATATATATATATATATATATATATATATATATATATATATATATATATACCTGTACTTCTAAATGCTCGATTATCTGATTAAATTTTCGAAAATACCTAAACAATGTATTTCTATATATAATAAATATATGTGTATGTATCTATGTATGTATATCTATATTATTTACCTAACCCAGGAAAATGCAGGATATTCAGTTGACTTATACTATAATTTTTCATCGTATCGTTCGGGAGACGTCCACTGCTGGACAAAGGCCTCCCCCATTGAGCACCATAAAGAACGATTCTGTGCCGCCCTCATCCATCGGATTCCCGCAATCTTCACCAGGTCGTCGGTCCATCTCATGGGGGGTCTGCCTAAGCTCTTATTTTTTTAATATCATAATCAGTCATAATTATTTCTATAATATTCAGAAATATCGTATTCACTTAAAACTATTTCTGCACGTTTCCATATGAATGTTTAATTACAATGAACAACTATGTTATTAGTTAAGCGCTCATGCTCTCACTACGCAGGAATGCTAGATGAATTTGAATAGCAAAGTCGTGGCATATTATTATGAGAATCTGTTAGGTTAGTAGTTACCTCTAGCCGCCACTTGCCGTTCTTTACTAAAACAAAATTCTATAATAAAACAATGATTATATCTATATATCTATATATCTAATTATATATCTATCTCCTCCTTCTTCTTCTTGGCATTAGTCCCGGCTTTTGCCAGGGTCTGCCTATATCTATATATCTATATATCTATATATCTATATATCTATATATCTATATATCTATATCTCTATATATCTATATATCTATATCTATATATCAATATATCTATATATCTATATATCTATATATCTATATATCTATATATCTAATTATATATCTATAAACATAAAATATAAGAACACAGAAAGATTTATTAAAACAACACTGATATTCGCAATCAAAAATATTTTAAACTAAATAGCTTAATATGTATTGCATAAGCATTTGTTTTTATTTTGCTCATATGCTAATTAAGTTCAAATTCGCCATTAGCTAATGGATTACTTCGAAACCTTGTTTTTTTAATAATTTATATCTCAATGTAGGTATTGAGGAAAATGTGATAAAAAGCGAGGAAGCGAGAAATTGGGTGAAAAGTGAGGACGGAGTGTCTTAAAATTAGGTTCCCTCTACCCTACTATATGCGGGAAAGAGCGTGAAGCTATTTATTTTTTAATTCGAATACATTAAACAAAATGCAGCGTTAAGTTCCGCCACTCAAATCGCAGTGTCCCGTACTTGTTCCAAATGCGAAGAATGAAGTGTCTTATCTATACATTATCTTTACTTACCCTCATGTGAGGCTTGTAGTTCAAAAAAAGCTTATAAAATAAGTTTTTAAATAACTTCTTTGTATAGAAATAAATATTATTGTAAGGTGCAACATATATAACAACTTAAATTATTCCAGGTCTTCACCAACGCCACACCACAACACTGGTGTGCTCCACCTCCAGAACTTGCAAAGCTGGATCTGCAAGATGAAGACCTCCTGAACCTCACGATACCAAGGGGGAAGGAGGAGTTTGAATCATGTAGAATATATGCTTTAGATTTGGATATTTACTATCAAATTATTAACAATACTGTCGAAAGGTATTTCAGTTTTTTATAAAAACACTAATATTTTTGCTTACGCACACACACATACACACACCAGCCTTTAGGACGGACGTAGGCCTATCTCAGTGTTCGCCATATCTCACGATGTCCCAACCATGTTTTTGCTTAATGTATACAAAATTCTAGTATATTATGAAGAAAATTCCTTAAAAAATCCCTCAAATTTCATTTACGTGAACTATAAAACTTAAAATCACGTTTTTTCCTGTTTCCGTTGGAATTATGAAAAAAGTGCTCTCCTACATTCCCCAAGGAGCAAGGACTCATTAACGCAAGAGTTATATATAGATGATGTATGTAGGTATCAGTGGCGAAGTGTACATATAACACGATTCGCGTCGGGTTACCTTATGTACATCCTAATAAATCAATTAATAAATAAAAAAAATATTATTTATTACTATTTAGCAAATATTCAATTATTAATTAAATTTATTGCTAAAAGCTACTACAAGCTATAAAATATTGCTTATAAAAAACTTTGTAAACTTAGCTCAATATTTATATTAGATCAATTGAATAATTTTTATTAATGTTTTTTTTTCGACATTTTATTAAATGACACTCTTCGCTACTGGCAGGCACATTTACATTTATTTACTTAACTTCACGCTTTACGCTGCATATAGCAGCGTAGACAAGAGAATCTAGTATCAACACATATATAGATAAGAGAGACAAATGAAAATAATTGTTTTCCCCCAAGTGGAGATCGAACCCGCACTTGACGCTATTTCACAGCGCCACGATGGGCTTAAGCGAACATCTGACAGACGACGCACAACTAAAAATACTGAAGCTGAAGTGACATCCAAATCCCAGTTTCCTAGGGTATCATAATAGACAGCCTACCCTATAGACAACGAGATAAAACTGGAAGAACGTACAATAGAAGATTTTAAATTTTGTACTACGCACAAACGAAGTCACGGGCTACAATTTATGAAATAATATACCATTTATCTTTGAATCTATTATGAGATATGTGCATGTTTACCAAAAGTCAAGTGCCGCTATATTTTGACTGAATGTACAGTACATTAAGAATTGGCATCCATCCAATACTAATGGTTTTTGATTCACCATACATTTTGTAATCAACGACAAGATTACAAAATGAAGATAATAAAA
>JAXRJS010000088.1:5435958-5520958 GCA_037127375.1 Dione juno | reverse complement strand
ATTTTTTTTAATTTAGTCGTCGAAATTTTTTTTTTAGATTTAATCACCATGGAAATTTACTGTCATTAATTATTTTTTTTCGTTTTCAAGTTTTTTCCCTCACATCATTGTAGGGAGTCAATCGATCGATTTATTGATTTTTAAAGTGTCAATCCACACTAAAGATATAAAAAATAATTAAAAAAAAATAAAAAATTTTAACGCACGAACGTAATAAATTGTATAAAGCATGTAAGAATTTCGACGCAACCTAAGGAAGAGCGCATGGCTTCGTGGTCAGAGCGCTTTAAGAGTTTCTATGAAGCACGAGTCCAAATCCCGCTGCATTCAAATTTATATATCTTTTCTTTAAGTAAATGAATTTTTTTTTTGCCCGAATGGGAATCGATTCCACAACCGCTGTCACATTATGACACTAAAGCTTATTCTTCTCTTTAATTGAAATAAGTAGTACTTCAAAATCAATGTCATTGATAAGTAACATAATTAAAAAACTTAAATAAATTTATTAGCAGTTTCAGTTCTTTATTAGTACCTAAAATATTGTTATTTATTTCAGATACTACTGGCTTATTCCAGAATCACCTCGTTGGTTAGTAGGACGCGGTCGTGTAGCTGATGCCGAGAAGGTGTTCAGGAATCTTGCTAAGAGAAATGGCATCACTTTGGATTATGGATTTCTATTAGATTTACATGTCAGTGTATAAAAAAAATACTTAAGGCTTTTTTATCGCCTAAGGCTTCACCCTATATCCCGCATAAAGAAGGGAACCGTAGCCATAAGGAACCATTCACCGCTTTCCGCCTTTCGAGGTATTACATATTGAGTGGCGGAACTCAACTAAAAATAATTAATTCTCCCCAAGTGGGAATCTAACCCACAAACCGTCGCGTTTACATGCAGACGCCTCTGCATCACGACGGTCCTCAATTTTTTACTTTAGTATTCTTTTTATTATTATATTAAATGAAAATTTTATATCATACTAGGGTAAGCCGCACCTCTTGGAAACCGTCTAAGCGTTCTAACCACAAGTCATATGTTCACAAACGTTTCACGACGTTTTCTAAAATTTCTTTACTTTGTCATTGTTGTATTACAGAAAAAAATAAAGATAGAAGATAATGATGGAGAGGTGGTAACAATATTTGCCAATATAAATGGTCATATACCAAGTCAAGAATCTGATGATCATATGGATCGAAGAATAGGCAATATGCTTTCCTTTTAAATCTGATTTTAAGAAAATAAACGACGATAACAGTGGAAGTAAAGATAACATAGAAAGAATGATGACTTCAGAAGTAAATGATTATAGAAATAAAGCTCATAGTAATTTAGAAGTTAAAGAAGGTATGTTAAATCAAGATCAATTACTAAAACCTATACATCAAAAGACTTTAGAAGTAGAAATGGCATCTCCAATGCAAACCTTAAGAAGAAAATCCATTCAGATAGTAAATAGAATTCTACTAAACGAAGAAGAAGAAGAAGATATGTTGGAAAAAAAGAGAATGGACGATCAGAATTCAGAAGGAGATTGTAAAGCTTCCCCCCTTGATGTATTCAGATATCCAAATTTAAGAAAAAAGTTTTTTATTCTTACTTTTAATTGGGTGGCTCTGGGTGTTGTTTATAACAGTTTGAGTTATAATTCACCGAATTTGGGTGTAGATGATTATTTAGCATTTTTTATTGGTAAGTATACTTCATTTTTTTTGTAGCCTTATCATGCATATAGTTTTAAGACTTCGTTCCCCTCTTCCCGAGTGGGAATCGAACCCGCAACTGACGTTATACAGTCAGACATAGTACAGCTAATTTCTATATATTTTGTTTAGCTTCAAGCAGACGGAGGGTGAGGAGCAGAGGTCTAGTGTCAAAACAATATGTTCCTTACTGTATGCCAAATTACATTATAATTACACAGTAAAACCTTTGGTAGAACTAAACGCCACGTTCTCACCACATAAGGAAAATGGAAAATATTTCAAATTTAATAACTCCTCAATCGAATAAGTTACTAATAAAAAAAATATGAATTATAATATTATTGTTTTAGGGGGAGCAGTGGAACTACCCTCATATTTCATAGCATTGCAATGCATGGAGAGATATGGAAGACGATGGGTGCTATGTGTGTTTATGAACATAGGAGGTTTGGCGTGCCTTAGCTGTGTTCTTGTTCCAGAAAGTGAGTTTGTTAGCATAAATAGTATAAAGTATTATCATTTTCTTACTTACATATATCATTAAATATATGTATTAGCTCATTTTAGAGAGATTCTAATATACGAAACTACGATCTAATTGAAAAAGGATAAATATGTAACAAAAAAGCAAAATATGTAACCAGAGTGGAAATATATATTGAGGGCGTGGTTGATTGAATACCACACAAAAGTATCTAATGTATTACGTATATCGCCATATATTATAGAGAATGTCAGAATGTCAGTTTCATAAGCTATAAGTAATTAAGACGTGACAAAGTAGCATCGCGGCAAAGCCAGTGTCTGATTGTATTTTCACTTTAAAAATACTTAAAGAAAACATATAAAAAATTGAACCAAAAAATTGGAAACTCATGGAAACCGCCCAAGCGCTCGTAACACTAAGCCATGCGTTCTTCTCACAATGCGTCGATATTCTTATAATATGCTTTATATAACTTATTATGCTATATACGCTGTTAGCATTGATTGTTTCCATGAGGCGCGGGTTCAAATCCCGCTGCGTTCAAATTTTTATGTCTTCTTTAAGTATTTTTTCTATCCTTAGTGTGAATTAACAAAATGGGAACGTTTAGGTGAAATAGGTAAGTAAAAAATTATTTTTTTTACTTACCTAGGCGGCGGCGGCGTTTAGTTTCGCTACGCAACACATAAAGACTCCTTTAATGGAATTCTAAAAAAAATGATATTATTAATAAAATAATTAAAAAAATATTTAGTAAATAGCATTCTCTCTATCGAATTTGTTATTATTATTCACAATAATCTTTATCTCACAACAGAGATGCTAACAACATAAATAAATTGTAATAAGCGTGTAAGAATTTCGACGCTTGATGAGAACGTGTGGCTTAGCGGTTACAGCGTTTGGAGTTCGGACGATTACCAAGAGGCGCGGGTTCAAGTTACTAGAGTAATTTTTGAATTTTCATACGTTTTCTTTAATTATATTTACATTTCAGCCTGGCCTTGGATCACTGTATCTTTGGCGATGCTGGGAAGATTATGTGCCGCAGCATCTTTTGCTGTCTTCTATGTCCAAATCGGTGAGCTTCTACCGACGGTTGTGAGGTCTCAAGCGATGGGCGCATCCTCATTTATATCCGGTCTTGGTTTACTAACAGTCCCGTATATAGTATCCTTGGTAAGTCAATTAATATTAACAACAATATTGGAATTGCCTATAACAATTTATAGGTTTTGGATTTTGTTTTCCAAAGCGCGGCGTTTAGTTCCGCCACTCAACACGCAATGTCTCGAAGGTGGAAAGCGGGGAACGGAGTGTATAAACACTACGTTCCCTCTGCCTATTCTGTAATAAGCGGGATACAGCGTGGTGCTAAAAAAAGTGTTTAAGTTCTCAAACTTAATAGCTATTTGTATTTTTTTATATAGTTCCAGTTTCCAGTTTAACTTAGTTTAGCTATTAAAATCATTCCCATAGATGTCTTTGATAAGGCGTGAACATATCGTGTTTTTACTAGATTATGTTTTGTACAAACACATTATTGTAATTTTTAAATTAAGATGACTAACGCAAATAAATGTTGTTTATACATACATATGTATATTTAAATGTAAAACACATATTTAAACCACTATAGGTGTAAGTGGTACGTAAATATATATATATATATATATATATATATATATATATATATATTATATATATATATATATATATATATATATATATATATATATATATATATGGTTACTATATTAATAATATTACTTATTTAGAACAAAATGTTTATGGTTTTTTTAGGCTGTATATTGGAGAGCACTTCCACTTATCATCATGGGAGTATTGAGCATAGTGGGGGGAATTACCTCGCTCCTCTTGCCAGAGACTTTAAACGAGCCGCTACCTCAGACCCTGGGCGATGGAGAAACGTTTGGACGAGAATTTAAAATACTAAGTTGTGTGACGAGATGAGCTGTAAAGTTTTGAATTTTTGCTCTTTATATAGATGGATGTGTTATATATGTACCTAATTCATGTTTAAGAAATTTGTTAATTATTGAGAAAACAATACAATTATTAATAAGAAAAATATATTTTTTAAATGTGTTTTTTTATAATGAAATATTTTATTATTATTATTGATCAATTCTGTGTACAGATTGAGAAGCAGTGCCTGTTCTTTTTTCTAAAATAAATTTTGCACAACAAACTACGATTGGCAGTGATAATAAAACAAAATAAATTAAAAAAAAAGTTTATTTTTTTTAATTTACTGCATTTAATAATTAATTATTATAATAGGTTCTCTAATGATGATAGAGATAAATTATAAGCGCGACGCTTATGAGATCGTTTGACGTTCGTTCTTGTAAGACATATCGGCATTATATAACATCGCTAAACACGTTTCGAATGCGGACGGAGAGTGGAGTACGGAGTGTTTTAACACTAGGTTCTATAGTAGAACTTATAGATGTAGAAGTGAATTATTTTTTTTTATTTAGATTTTTTTTTAGAAAAACCATTAAGTATTAAGTTTTGTAAAAGGTAAGCTGAGAGGAATCGTGTTATATGGACACAACGCCACTGGTACAGACATGTTTCGCCATTATTCACTTCCGACCATTTCGTTGTAATAAAATATTTTTAATAATTTAATCCAATACCATACAGAGTCAGTCAGTCAGTCAATTAATTTACCTGTAATTTTGAATATAGAACTAACAAAAAAATAATCTTAATCCTTATATTAAATTGTAAATAACCTAATGAGTTATTTTATTAATGTTATATTTTTTGATTTTTAAAGAAATGTAAATAGTAAATAAATTTTAAGTGTACCTGCTGTGTATTAACTTTATTAAAAAAAAAAAACTCCCTCAATTTGAATCGAAAAGTAAACGATCGGAAGAAATTTTAATTATTTTCATACAAACTTAGGTAAAATATCCTACATTTATATATTATATATACTAGAGAACCCCCTTGACCCGTGAAACACGCGTTGCCATAGCAACGTGTATGTCACTTCACACAAAAGTTATATTGTTAAAAGTATGGTAGTGTGTGTAACGTTTTATATTATTGATTTAATGTACTTTATAAGCATTTTATTGAAAACTATAAGCGTTACTAAGCGTCATGTATGACAGGTACAGTAGGCTACAAGGAACTATTAACCTTACGTAGGTAATAGCCTATAGCCTTCTTCGATGTACTGGAAGTATTTACAATAAAGGCCTTGAAATTTTTTAAATAAGTATAATAATGATGTAACTGTCTGTACATGGAAGATATATGGGAAATACTAATATTGGAGCTATAATTATCAATGTAATAAAATACAAAACTTTGATATTTTTTTAAATTTATGATTGTTTGTCCGTGTGTTTGGGCACGATAATCTCAGAAACGGCTTAATCTGTTTAAACTGTTAAATGTCCCCTAATATTTGGTAGATGTTCCCATTCAATTGGCTTGTAAATAAAAAAAAATTAACTAAAAAAAAGTTCGTCAAAATAGCTAGTAAATAACTATTATATTGAATGGGCTAGTATCAAGAATAAACGTAGGTCATATTTTTTTACAATTCTTTTTTTTAGCTATAAGCTGTATCCCGCACATGGCAGGGTAGGCAGAGGGAACCGTAGGCAGAAGGAGCCTAGTGTTAAGACACTCCGTCCACTTTCCGCCTTGATATCACGATAGTATAGATCAAGGTATTATAGGTATTTTGATTATTTTCATTTTTTTAATTTTTTTTATTATTAATAATATACTAATTGTAAAGTTCAAGCGGGTGAAGTATAAGTGACCGGTCTTCTCTGGTTAAAAATAAAGTAGACAAATTTTTAATATAAATATAGTGGTAGGTTATTTTCTTTATCAAGTAATCGGTTTCCGTGGTGTAGCGGTTATCACATCTGCCTAACACGCAGAAGGTCCCCGGTTCGATCCCGGGCGGAAACATATTTTGTGCTTTCACCAAACCTGGAAACTTTTATTAAAGTTAATTATTCTATTACGAGTTTTCTACATTTGTCATGATAACAAAATTATTGCTATATATAAGGGATTTGTTATAACTAAATAAGAAAGAATATATTTTAAAAGCCATGATAGCTCGATAAATAGCTTAGCTTCTGACTGTCAATTCGACGGGTGTGGGTTCGATTTCCAATTCGGAAATTGATGTCTTGACACAATGTCTCGGAAGTAGAGGTGAAAGTGTTTTAACACTAGGTTACGTTTGTCTAGGATACATATGCGGAGAAAAGCATAAAGCTTTTATTTTAAACACTAATAATATTAGAACTATTACTATAATATTAGGTACTGAATCAAATAAGCTTAATTCAAAATATTTATTCTAAATTCAAATAAATTTTGACAGGAGCTTTCAAATTATTTCGCTACGCTTGGGACTTGGAACTGCCTGCTGAGAAACGACAGAAAAAAACTTACGTAAAGTGTAATTGTGAAGTAAATTTTATGATTTTCAGCAGAAAGACTTTCCATACAAAGATCATTATAGAGAAAGACCTCTTAGAACGAAACAAAGCTGTTTTACAACTATTTTATATATTTTAGTACAAACAATATTTTGCTTTTGAAAACATCGATAACAGACTATAGTTTTATAATATAGTTACTGTACTAAAATGAATGCACGCCATCTATTGATAAAATTTGGTCAAATTGTATATACATACATATATTTAATCTCATTATTAATTAGTTTCGTGCTATTTACTCATAGATGGCGCTATTTTACCTAGTATGTTGTGAAACAAATAATTATGTTTTAAAGTTTTATTAAAATTAATTTAAGATATATTTGATTAATAAAATCATTTTATTCCATACATAAAATGTCGCGTACGCTTTGTTAACAGCGCCATCTAGTACGAACGAATAAACCTACTTCTCAGATTTCTTATCCAATAGAGCTTCCTTTAGTTTGGCTACTAGACAATAGATGGCAGAGTACGTTTCAACAAAGTACGAACTAAAATATTTATAAATTACTTATTATAATTATGTGTATTATATAAATCGATAAGACATTTTTCTCCAAATAAGGGAACGATATAAATACTAGGAATGTCGTGGCGCAGAGGAACAGAGTCTATCCCGCACATGGCAGGGTAGGCAGAGGGAACCGTAGGAACCTAGTGTTAATACACTCCGTTCCCCGCTTTCCGCTTTTCGAGGTATTGCGTTGGGTAGCGGAACTCAAAATAATTCAATCTCCCCGAGTGGGACTTGAATCCACAAACCGTCGTATTTACAGACAGAGGCCATACCTCTGCGCCACGATGGTTAAAATATATATATATATACTATATATATATATATATATATATATATATATATATATATA
The DNA here is from genome assembly GCA_037127375.1 of Dione juno. NCBI lineage: Eukaryota > Metazoa > Arthropoda > Insecta > Lepidoptera > Nymphalidae > Dione > Dione juno. The sequence goes on along the minus strand of JAXRJS010000088.1, from coordinate 5,513,372 downwards.
TATATAATATATATTAATTGCTATTATTGTATAAGTATTATATATTAATTGATTGCGTAAAGCTCGAAATGTGCGTTATTTTTTATATATATCGTGTATGGCATTCAATCCTGTCTTTGTAACTAGTTTCTTGTTGAAATTTAAAAATATATACTTATATATATGTAGTACGAATAGTATCTGATTATAAATACAATGATAGTGGATTCAATCTCCACTCGGGGGAGTGATTTATGTCCATACTCTGATAAAACTTGAAGTGGAGAAAATAATATCCTTAGAAAAATTCTCTTTGCCGATCCTGCTATAGTTATGCGATATAAAAAAAAAGTTTATGTATATTAAATTAAATCAGTGTTTTTAAAAGATTCGACTATAATTTGTTGTGTCAACTATCAATAAATTTTACAATGTTTTTGTTAACTTAGAGCCAATTTCACTGTTTTTGGATAAAGTTTCAGTTCGTAAGCTGGTAGTTAATGCTGTCTACCGGATAAAGGTTGATATTTTAAGCACGTCTCTATCTGCTAGATATTTCTATCTGAGACCTGTGAAACCGAAATTTGATGTTAATCTGCTAGACTAGGAAAATATTTCCTATCTGGGACTTTATCAGCAAGTGTTGAAACTGGCACTTATAAATATTCTTTATTGTACTAAAAAAAGACATATGAGTGACAACATTAAAAAAAAAAGAAGCACACAAAGGTGGACTTATCCCTATAAGAGATCTCTTCCAGCCAATCCATGGTAGTGGATGAGTTTTTAAGCAGAGCAGTATTGTATCTTCCTGATCCATATAAAATATAGTAAAACTGCTGGACAAAATAATAAAAAAACTGCAAAAAAACGAGAACGGAGTGTCCTAACACTTTCAGTCTGATCTGACCCTGCACACCTCTCCATTATAAACGAATATGATAAAAAAAAGAAAAATCAATTTGAAAACTGCGTAATAAATATATTACATAAATGATATAATGTATACAATTAGTTATCTATTACAGAACTGTATACGTAATTTATACTATATACATTGCATTATATGCTTATATCTTTACAATACAATATATATTCTCGAAAACATAGTAAATTATTTAGTTTAAAAAAAAAACAAAAAGTAAGCAAAAAGCAAGGCAAATAGCGCGGCGTTGAGTACCGCCACTCAACAGGCAATGGTAAAGGAGCGTCTTAACACTAGGTCCCTTCTACCTACGGTTCCCTCTGCCTACCCTGCTATGTGCGGGATACAGCGTGAACCACAAAAAAATAATTTATATAGTTCTAGTCAAAGTTAGTCAAACAAAAATAACATGTGATTGTACGACGGATGAGTGGGTTCGATTCCCACTCACTCGCTCTGGTAACAAGACAAAGCGCGGCGTTGAATTCCGCCAAGCCATATCACCAGAAAGTGGGTAAATGAGTGCTTGAACACTAGGTATCTAGTGTTCCTAATCCGCTGGCCCGTTAAACTAGATGCTTCCCCTCCCCTACCCCACTTGCTTGATTCACTAACCCCCTCTTACTTCTTAGACACTTCAAAAAAAAAAAACTAAAACCCCCACTTTTTTAATATATAATCTATATTCTATTAATAATTGAATTACATATATTATTATACGATTATTATAGAAACATGACATAAGTATGAGTAACAGCTCGTGAGAAATATTATGTTTTTTTTATATACATATTATACCATATATAAGGTTAAAAGGCGCCTATATGTCATTAAAAGAATTTATATAGTGTAGTTTGTATTATATAAGCCCTAACCGATCACAGTAGAAGTTCTTAGTCCGTTCGTATTCAATGTAGTGCTGGGTACTGTCGGTACGAGAACCAACTGATGCTGATGCTGGAGCTGTAGCCTAAAGCTGGAAACCTTGAAGACCGGACCCCCAAGGAAGCGATGGCTAGAAATTGTGACGCAGGACATGAGAGCCAATGGATTATCCACAGAGGAGATCTTTATGATCGATTGAGCAAAGTGGAGTAGGCTAAATCGGAAGGCAGACCCTGGCAAATAAAGCGGAGACTAATGCCAGGCAAAAGAAAACAAAGAAAAAACTTTATGTTATTTAGTTTTTTTTACCATCACGCAAATAGCTCTCCACTCTCCACTACACTCATTCGGACTGTCTTATTAAATGAGTAAATAAAAAAAATATTAGTATATTTCATACAATATTTATCAAAAACAATTTAAAAATCGAATATCTCTTGATTGCGGTGATTCAAATACTCGTATTTAGCTTTTTCTAGCTTTTTCTACCTACATATTTAATGTTAATTTAACCCTGCAGTATCTACGTGTTCTTTACAAAAAAGCTCTTTTTAAACAAACAAACAACCCACTCTTACACTTTACTCTCTTTGAATTTTATGTACGGAACTCTAAAAATTAAATCCCTTCATAGGATATTCTACCAGGTTGACCGACGGCTCGGTCAAGGTCACCGATCGTCGTTGACATCCTCGGGGGAAGCCTTTGTCAAGTCAAGATTGGGATTCCAGTCATACAATTTAGTATATTATTAAAAAAAAAAAAGCATAACATTATTTATATTATTTGTCATTTTCTATTTTTCTATAATCTATTTGTATATGTGTCTGATATAAAGTACCATAATAATTTATTAAGTAAATGGCTTCATGCTATATCTCGCATAAGTAGGGTATATGGAGGGAATTGAGTATTAAGGCACTCCGTTCCTTACTTTCCGCCTTTGGAGACACTACGGGTTGAGTGGCGGAACTCAACGCCGCACTTTCTCTTGTTACGAGAGCGAGGAATATGAAAATAATCTATTCTCCCCGAACCCAAAACCGTTGCGTCTACAAACAGACGCTGCGTCACGACTTCTTGTAAATTAGTATAGATATTTAGATTAAAGCTCAACCGTTTCGAAATACAATCTAATTACTACATAAGGAAATTAAAAAAAATATTAGTATATTTTTTTATCGAACTTCAATTGAATTATAATAAAATAAAATAAAAATAAAAAAATGCAAACCCATCATTTATTATCTGCACCCACACGCACTTGCCCTATCCATACGCGGTTTTTGTATATATGTATGCGTGTCCCTATGTTGCAATCACTATATAGGGCAGGCTCAGTAATAGAAAAATACAGGGACGTATTACGAATGGAATGTTATATATTTATATATTTTTTATTGTTTTTATTGACTTTTTGCATTTTGTATCTAAGGTGACTGACTGACGTTGGATTTTATAGTGACCAAGCTTTCAACGCTAATAACGTCTATAGAAAATACTTGTCACATCAGCTTCACAGTTTATCCCGTATTTAAAATTGAAAGTGGGGGCCCAGGGATATGACACACCGTTTTCACTTTCTTAATTTTTTTTCAATTTTCGATACATTGTGTATTGAGTGGCGGAACTCAACGCCGCGTAAAACAAAATTAAAATATTCAGGTACATACATACACGATTATCTATATAGTAACGCATCCAAAAGCAGCTTTCTTATATGAAAGCTTTATAAAAAAATTAGCCAACCATTTATTTTTATAATAACTTAATATTTCAATAACAAGCCCTTTGAATACGAGTCTGGTATCAAAGTTAAAAAGATTGTTTGCATCTCATAGTTCAGTTTCGGTTTTGGGTCACTCACACACATACACAGACACACACACACACCCATACATACATTATGTGCATGTATTCTAATAGTGTGCTGGTGTGTGTTATATTGTGATAAGTTCATTTTAAATATACTTACTTCCGCACACGATTTCGTTTGCTTTAAGTGTTTTATGATACTGATATCTTAGTAGTCAGGAACTATTGAATTTATAGTGGGTTTGATATTTTTTTTTAAATTAAGAATCCGAAGGACGTGGATCTCGAAAAAAAAATTATGGCATATTGACACTCTCATATAACAATAAACGCAATATCAGTAGTATAGCACAAGGTGAATTTAAAAAAAATTAAAACTTCTAGTCAAAAAACTTAATCTTAGCGAAGAAGAAAAAAAAAAGCTCTTGAAGTTGGAATGATTTCTATTTCGTAAGAAGTAAGTTAACGTAAACAGACATTAATTGATCTACATACAAGTGGCGAAGGGTCCATATAACACGATTCCCATCGGGCTGCCTTTCGTAAATCTTTGAAAAAAAATCATAATTAATAATTAATGTATTACAATTGATTATTAACTAAAAACAATCCCACTATAAATCACTTTTATTTTATGTAATTGTAACTTTAAAATATTTGCTAAGTAAATTAGGTTTGAAATTACATTTTGTCATATTATCCTGATTGAGTTTATTTTCCTTATGATTTTTTCGACGTCGGCTTATCTTTAAAAAATTACACTCCTCGCCACTGCTACATACGTATAGTTTTATTAATATTATAAAGTTGAAAATTTTTATTATTAATATTGAGGATCGTCTGCCAGTGAACGCGACGCTTTGTGGGTTCGATTCCCACTTGGGGAGAATGAATTATTTTCATTTTCCTTGCCCTGGCATCAAGGCACGTCTTAAGCATCAGGTTCCTTCAGCCTACGGTTCCTTCTGCCTACCCTGCTATGCGCAGTATACAGCATGAAGCTGAATAATAAATAATAATAATAATAGTTATTATTGAATGAACTTGTCTTAGAAACTACATCATTATTTGTATAATAAAAGTAATATATAGACTTAAATCAGGGATGTTACGAAAGTGGTTTTAACGGAACCGAAGTCAGAGTCGGTTTTTATTATTTTGGTTTATTGCAGTCGGAATTTTAATCTTAAGTTTAGATTTCTTGAAGATATTTGATCTTAAGATTGTTTTGGATAGGACTGTTTAACTTAAAGGGACGACGCAAAAAAAAGTACATCATTTTTACTAGATGTAGATTAAAAGCACAGCGCAGCGCGAGTATTGATCAAAAGCGCATTGAGAGAGGCAAAAGCGCATTGAGACTGCACAAGCTTACCACCTTTAGAAGCTCTGATTGTAAATTGTCGGTACCGAGGTGGGAATCGAAAGTGTTATATCAATCGCAAGTTCCGATTTACGGAAACAGGAGCCGAAGCTTCGTAACGCCAATTTAAATGCTATTAACGCTTAATCGGGGAATTAATGATTGTTATATGTACATTTAATATTATATTTAAATTTATTCTTAAGATAATAAATATATAGAGGAAAGAGAGAGAGAGAGAAAGAAAGAGAGAGGTATTCTATTTGTTAGAGATATATATGAATATATTTAATTTTCTCTTTAGGAAATGCATTTAAGCATTTGTATGTACATATATATAAAACTTGTGATCCGATCGTGGCTCTGCTCGCTTGATCGGTGTTCTCGTCCCAAATATTTAATAATATATTATGTTAAATTCAGTTCTAAGTCGTCTATTGTTTTTGGAGTAATAGTGTACATCTCCAAGGCCAAATACAATAAGTGTCACAGGGCAGTATTAGATTGGCCAATTTCATTTGTTTTACCAATCATTGTATTGTAATTAGTGTGTCGTCTTATCTGGCTGTAGAATTTTTAATTAACTTGTAGACTTTATAAATATCGAATATATATATATATATATATATATATATATATATATATATATATATATATATATATATATATATATATATATATATATATATATATATATATAAGCTGCACAGTGTTTACTGTAAGTGCGATAGTAGTTCGATTCAAGTCGGAATAATTGATTATATTCATTAATATAACTCTTAAAATAAGAAAAAAACAAGATGTTGAGGTCCAAAAATCAACATACAAATATCTCAAAAGGCGGAAAATGGGGAACAGAGTAACACTAGGTTCCCTCTCTATCTATCTGCTATAAGAGCAATACAACCTCAATAAAGAAAAACTTTGTATTAGATCTTGTCACTCTGGTACATCGTGGTGCAGCGGCGTAGCGTCTGATTGTCACTAGACGGTTGAGAATTCGATTACCACCGCGTAAGGAATGGATTAAAGTCATTTTTCTCGCTGTGAGAAAGAGGCAATGTGCGGCGTTTAGTTCCGCTACTCAATACGCAATGTCGCCGAAATGGGCAAAAAGTGGGGTTCAAAAGGTCTATATATATATATTTTATTATGTATGTAATTCAACATATATTGATTGCAATAAAGAATACTATATATATATATATGTATATATATATATATATATATATATATATATATATATATATATATATATATATATATATATATATATATATATATATATATATATATATATATATATATATATATATATATGTTTTTGTTATATACAATATGTTTATAGTATGGCATAGTTGTCGAGTGTTACTTCTACAGTCCCCATCCCTACTACTGCGACGTCGTGTGGGCAAGGCCTGACACACTTTCGCTTTGCCTGTACGATTTGAATATGTTGTAGAAATTATAACATATATTTTTTCTTTTTTTTTCTATTTTACTGTTTTATTTAAACAATCTAACTTAACTAACTTATCTGCAAATTAATACTATTCAAAATAATATTTATTATTTAAAATAATTGAGATGAGCCTATATTGATACAGGGTTCGTTCTTTTTTGTTTCACAATAGGATTTTTTTAATACTAAATAGTGGTGTTATTTGTAAAATAATATTTAGTTATTTAGTCATTATTAAAAGTAGAGCCTAAAGGGCAATAACTTGCTATGACTAGTGCTGAACAATAAATTATATGTTTAAAGTAAATTATTACTTACTTAACGTAACTTATATATATATAAAAATATATATATACATGTATATATATGTATATGTAACTAAGTCTAGGGATCTAATATTATTGAAAATTTGTAATAATATTTTAAATTTAAATTTTTATTTATTTATTATATTTGTTACTAAGAAATTTAAAATAAAAACAAATATGTAGTATTAAGTTATAAATTATAATTGGTTTGAGTGGAAGTGGGCATTGAATTTATGAACTGCCCGCTCAATCCTGCAAAGCTTACCCTAGGTAGAGAAAACCTAGTGTCACAACTTTTCGCTCTCCGTTTTCTATCTCTGCGTGTTCAGCGTACCTTAACGCCGCAGTATATCTTACCAGAACGAGAAAATGTATAGTTTTGGATGGAATCGTCATCAATCATCGTGCTTACAAAAGGCGCTATGTTGCCTCCATTTAAATTAAAAAAAAATGTAAATGAAATATTTAACAAATCAAATTTACAAAGAAATCTAACCCATAAGTACCATTTGAAATCAGGAAATTATCAACTGTGCCGCCATGTCGTCAATATTAGCACCAGACCATAAGTCCAGTAAAGATGTCAGTCCGGTAAGTCCGCGAAGGCAGCACGAAAGTGAGAGTGTATTGCGTAACAAATGAACAGACTGACATACGATTTGTAACGTTATTTGTATGTAGTTTAGAATTATTTTTGTACTTTCGTTTGCTCCGCTAGCTGATAGCTATGGGAACTACGCGTAGGACTGGTCGGATGACTCGCTCGTGTGGGTGAAGTGAAGGCTTTGGAATATATCATTGTAATATACAATTTTCAGATTTAGGTCTTTACTTTAGTCTATTCATTCTTAAGTTTGTGGATTTCATTCTCATTAAGATTTATTTGGAGACAATTTTCTATGTTTATATATGTATTTAAAACATATTTATCATGCTTTTGACAGTGAAAAGTGGTCAAATATAGAATGTGTAGAGTAAATATATATATATATATATATATATATATATATATATATATATATATATATATATATATATATATATATATATATATATATATATATATATATATATATATATATATATATATATATATATATATATATATATATATATATATATATACATATATATATGTTATGTTATTCAGACAATGTCATTGCTATATACGAGTATATCATGACATTAATGATATATACAACATATGATTAAGATCACCTTTTTTTCCTTTTATAACCTAGATATATCTCCTTTCATCTTTTACTGTGTCATAAAATATATATTATAAGTTCTGCAACTTCCACATATTTTAATATATTAAGTATATTATACTGTAAATAGGAAAGATTAATATAAGTACTTCCTTCATACACTCCAGCGTAGCCAAATCGTTTAGTTATGATAACGCATTATGTCATAGTAGCGATTAATTAATATTGAACTATCCTAACCTTTTAAATCTTTTATCTTTTATCAACCCGGAATCATTCATCATAATTCTCTATATTACATAGCTACAGTAAGACGAAAACATCGTTTACACTCGTCATTTTCTTTAAATCTGTATCACAATATAGAATATAGCTGGTAGAGGCAGCCATTTTGTTCTCAAATTCTGCACCGTTCATTCATTCATTCATTCGATTATCATCTCTTATAAAGATAAGGCAAGGCATAGACAATTACATACTACGGTCGTTCCATTAAATTTATATTATAAAATAAAAAGCAGTAAAGTTTATCAATATATAGCCATTTTGTTCTTCCAGTTCGTCCAGTCATTTACTTAACGACTCTTATCTCTTGCCACTTAGCTGCAGTAAGGCATACATCTCACCTTTGCTTTAAATCTGTAACTCAGCTCAGCTCAGCTGAGTCCTAAGCTCAGAAATCTGTTGCTCACCAAATCGGTTCCAGCTCATTCATTCAATCATTCGCTTATCATCTCTTATCTATTATCACTCCTCCCCACCAGCATCCCCTATCTCACCTCTTGGCTGCAGTAAGGCATACATCTCGTCGTACGTCGGTGACTGGGTTACCAGCGCGGTTGCGTCACCGACCACTTTCTGCTGTCGCTCGCCTACTTACCCAGTGATTGAGACGTGTTGCCTGCATGGACTGGTTGTTTGTAATAAAGTAATAAACTTTATTTATATTTTTTTGTTTATCTATTTTTCTATATAAGCTTTGAAAAAAGTTTGTTCTTTTTTATTTTTTTTTGTATAGGTTTAATTCGTAGGCAAATAGGTTTATAGAAATTGTCTGGTTTAATTTCAGTATAGTGTTTTTAATAGTTAGGATATATCATTTAAGATTTTATTATTACATAGATAAATTTGTTATATGTAATAGATGTTCAAAAAGAAATGACTTAACTGAAATCAGTAAAAAGTCGTTGTTCCAATGTTCATTTTTTTCAATATATTTTCTTTTCTTTTAAATATTTTTTTTATTCCAATTTAAAAAAGAATGATAACAAAAATCAAAAGCAAAACAAAATATTAAAAAAAAATAATTCTCAAATACAAATCATCAATTAAACTACCAAATCTAGACAAGAAAATAAAAAAATAAACAGAATGTATCACAATAAGTAAAATTAGGCTCAATAAATAAATAAATTAAAAAAATAGTCAAACGAAAACAAAAGTGACTCCCAAGCACACCATTCCACAACAAGGCGGCTACATTGCGCCGGCGCAGTTGCGTCACACCGTTCACCGCACCCCACTTTGTGCCACCTAATTGCAAACTCTTTAATTAAACTAATAGTTATAATACTTAATAATATGTGTTTGGGACCTTAGGAAGTCTTTGAGGGGTTTTTCCGAAACCCCTACGAGAACGGAGAAACGGGGTATTCCGTTTTTTTGAAGTTTCCTAGGGAACCGAGGTCCGAGGGAACCTAGTACTAAGATACTCCATTGCGTGAATTTTGACTTTTGAGACATTGCGTGTTGAGTGGCGTAACTCAACGCCGCACTTATTCTTGTTACCAGAGCGAAGATAATAAAAAATATTTAATTTCGGACACTATCCCACGAAGAACGGAGTATTCTAAGACTTGGTGCTCTCTGCCGAAGCGTTAGGTTGTTTTTATAACTAATTAAAAATAAATTATGTACTTATTAGTATAGCACAGGTCGTAGGTTCGATTCTCAGGTAGAGTAAATATTGTAATAAGCAGAAAGGTTGCCGTTTGCTAATGAACTTCTATACTGCTTCTTTGTATATAAGCGTTCATTACTTTATTTATGTTTTTGCTTCTACCGATATTATAACAAAAAAAAAAAAATAATATATATATATATATATATATATATATATATATATATATATATATATATATATATATATATATATATATATATATATATATATATATACATATATATATATATATATATATATATATATATATATATATATATATATATATATATATATATATATATATATATATATATATATATATATATATATATATATATATATTTCCGATGTACGACACGGTACCTGATGTAAGAGTTGCCTCGGACTTATTAAAGAGATTGAGTTATTTATATTGTTTATGGTAGGCATAGAGAGCCCAGTGTCAAGAGACTCCGCTCTCCACTTTCCGCCCCAATTTAACACATTCCGTCTTGAATTGCGGATTAATACAGTAACAACAACAAATATTATTTTATTGATTTTTAATGTGTTAATCCACACTAAATATAGAAAAAATACTTAGATAAAACATATGAAAATTTGAACGCAGCGAGATTCGAACCCGTGTTTAAATTTTTTTTTATATGTTGTCTTTAACAACAAATTATTTTAATTACCTTCTAAATATATATATTTTATTATATTTATGTAAATATTAAAGAGCACGTGTTACTGACCCAATACTTACTTCAAATGCTTTACATACAATTTGTTTAATGAGCGTTATCCGATATATACTTATGTAAGCATTATTTTTCATAATTGACTCATTTTTTTCATAATTATATGTACATAAAAAGTTGATTATTTAATTGTTCTTTTATATTATCAATATTTTGCTGTATATATGTTTTGTTTTGAACGCAATTGTAGCGGGTTTAAATCAAATTCAAGGGTATTATAGGGAATAATAGTAAATATATGTACCTATAGTGTGTAAGCTTTAGAATATTGTTTGTTTTAAGGGAACGATGGGTCTGACATTTTTGTATAATGCTTAGTTAAAAAGTCCCTAAATAAAAACAGATACTAAAAAAATTAAAAAATTGTACTTACCTCTAAATGTGTGGTACGTAGATTAACATGAGGTCGTCATGGCGCAGCGTCTAGCTATCTATATAAGCGAGGGTTTTAGGTTTGATTACCATTCGGGGACAACAAATTAATATAATTTTCCTCGCTCTGGTAATAAGAATTCCGTCACTCAATATATTATTTCTATAGGAATATATAGGATAGGAAAGAAGAGGAGAAAGGAGTGTCTTAACACTAGGTTATCTCTGCCTACTCTGCTAAAAGTGGGATACAGTGTGAAGCTAAACCGTAAACATGTATGTTTTCTTAGCGTTTATTAATAAGTTTATGGCATTTGCCATAGAGAAAAATTAGCTTTCAATAGTTTCATCATTCCCAGTTCAATGCCTGGAGAGAAAGCTCAGATCTGTGCTTTGATCAAGGGGGCCAAGTGTAGGCGTTATTGTCTCTATAATAATATAAACGTTTACTAAGACTATCCGGGTTTCCATTTTTACATAAAAAAAATTAACATTACTACATCTCATTCACGTAATGATTTCAGGAAGTCTTCTCTTTATATGTACATCCCTAGAGAAATTTAGGATAAGTACAAGGTATACCACTTTCCAATCCAATCAGTTTCAGCTTTCCAGGGACAGTAGAAATGCGTATGCAATTATAATATATATATATATATATATATATATATATATATATATATATATATATATATATATATATATATATATATATATATATATATATATATATATATATATATATATATATATATATATATATATATATATATTATAATTATATATAAAATTAACGATTGTGTCTATATGTTAATACATACGTCACGTTTAATTTCAATTTTCGAAATAGGGAGATGTGGTGTTTAACCGTAAATTACTAACTCTTAATATAGTAAGTGGAAAGGCAGGCTTACTACTAACTTACTCATTTTCTAACTTATTGTGTGAGAAAGGTGAAGCAAAATATTGATAGATTTCTACTTAGTTATCGTCTTCGTCTGATATGGTAATATAATGATGTAATACAATATGAAATTAACAGTTATATTTGCAATATATATATTATAAAAAATCAGCATTGAAATTATTTTTTAATTATTAAACAATATTCTCTTTGGTTCATTATTAATTCCGCAGTAGCAGGTTCGATTATTCATCTCACAAATCATTTATGATCATTGATCAGAAACCATATTCATATATACATATACGTATATATATAGCTTCACGCGGTATCCCTGCACATAGCAGGGTCGGTAGAGGGAACCGCAGCCAGAAGGAGGAATTAAGTTTAAAATTAATAATTTTAATCCCGGTATAATAGCTTCTGACTCTAAACGCAACGGTTCTGGTTTCTTATACCTAAGTAAAATATATTATTTCAATTTTCAGCCTGTCTTCACACTAGGTTCTATATGCCTACCGTGTTACGCGGGATATAGCGTGAAAGTGAAAAAAAGCCTAGTTATCATAAATTTCTTAGTAACAATGTAACTATATGTTCACTTATTTAATAAAAATTTTAAAAAAATTTCATTTGTTTTATTGCAATTTTAATATGAAATTTCAATTAATTACAAACATATTATTTTCAAATTATTACGTAAAATTACAAAATCCCATCACTACGATAGTCCACGTAGTGTCGTGCTGCATCTCGATTAAGGCAATCAATTTATCGATGTTGCGATAGCTCCGTGATGATACGCATCGAGATATCGATGATAGCTTATCGATTCTGTTTATAGAACTAAGACTTTGTTTTAATGATTATTTTATTTGATTTTTTATTTTTTTTATTTTTAGCTGCATTCTGTATCCCGCATATATCAGAGTGGGTAAAGGGAACCTAGTATTAAGACACTTTCCCGTTTCCCGTTTCCCGTTTCCCGTTTAAACGCCAATTTAGTGTATAAATTTGCCTTAATTTATAGTATTGAACTAGGGACCCGCTCGCGGTGAAAGTCCCGTCAAAATCAGTCCAGCCGTTTCAGAGATTAGCCGGAACAAACAGACAGACAGACAAAAATTGTAATATATATATATATAAATATATAATATATATATATATATATATATATATATAAATATATAAATATATATATATATATATATATATATATATATATATATATATATATATATATATATATATATATATATATATATATATATATATATATATATATATATATATATATATATATATATATATATATATATATATATATATATATATATATATATATATATATATATATATATATATATATATATATATATATATATATATATATTTATATACCCTTATAAAATGCACTTAATAGTACAACGTACCCAAAGACACTGACCCATATAAATATTAAATAACATAAAAACCGTCCACACCAGGATGTGGAATGCCATAATAAAAATAGACAATAATAAAACAACGTCATTGTACGCGAGCCTTTAAACTTTTACTTGCGAACTTTCAGCTTCAGCTTCCTTCCGGTGCGGTGTGCGCGCGCGCTCCGCCAGTCTGCGCCCGATCGCCGAAGTGAGCACACGTGCCGACGCGTTAGTGCCGTGCATGTGTTCTAGTGAACCTCAGTGCTCTGAAGTGGAGACGCGCAGTGTGACCGCTGGGCCAACGGGCCCTGGCGGCATGGAATCCCCACAGATGTACGACGCTGCTGGAGCACCGCCTCCGCCACCACAACCTGACCTTAAGAAGAATGCAGAGGATAAACGAACACCCTTCCCACCTCCGGACCTTGATGAACTTAATGGACAGGAAATCAGTTTGGATTTGCAACACCTCATCGAGGACCAGTTCCGGGGGGAGGAGACGATGGCTTTGTTCCAGGAAATACTACCTGGAGCAAGATCGCCGCAACAGAGACATTTCCCCAGGACGACTCTCGCATATATGCCGCAGCCTGTACATTCAGGGGCATCATATGCTAATCCCGTACCAAATAACTCTCACGAACAAGCACCTCCCATAAAGGAGGAACCTCCAGAACCTCATGATTTTCGCCGTACAGTGACATGTGCTCAGTACACTGGCCAATACAATCCCCAGCCACCTGTCGGTGTAAGTGGTCCTTACGGAGGTGGTTTTACCCCTCTTCCACCTCTAGGAGCTCCTCTCTTACCACCACTCTTAAAACACAAGCCTGTGCCGCCCAGACGGTCCTCTGGTAAAGTGTTGGACAAAGGCACAGACGAATACAGGCGAAGAAGGGAACGTAATAACATAGCCGTGCGGAAATCACGCGAAAAGGCCAAAGTACGCTCTCGAGAAGTGGAGGAAAAGGTGAAAACGTTGTTGCGTGAAAAGGATGCTTTGCTGAAGAGGTTAGAGGCGGTGACGGGAGAGCTCAGTCTTCATAAACAGATGTATGTCCATCTAATAAATCTGAACCATCCAGAAATAACGGAGTTGTGTAGGTCGATGTTACAACTAGGAGCCCCACATTCGTCGGATCATACACTCTGACCATAGGTAAGTGTTGTACACATAATTCAAACATTTCAAATTATTAAATGATTTTGTTTTATTTAAAGTAAATAAATGTAATTTTACATATAAAATATATATTTAAAGCTTAATATATAATATATGTAATTTCCGGCTTCTAATATAATGGCCAAAACAATGAAATTCTTATACTATATGATCTAGTACAAATTATACTATAATACGACTTACTATTTACAAGATTTACATTTAATACAAATAAATGTAAATAGAAATTGAAACGAATTAGTCACGATTCGTTAAATAGGCTAATTCTAATTTATGTTGATTTTTGATGTTTTGTTGTTTGTGTGTGTTTGTTGAAATTGATGTACGAATATGTGTATGTATGTATGTATGTGTGTATGTATGTATGTGTGTATGTATGTATGTATGTGTGTATGTATGTATGTATATACATTAAGAAATATGGTTTAACTGCAGCATATTAGCCACGTAAATTGTCAAATTTATTCAAAAATTTGCGCAGCTCTAACAACATAGGTATAAGGTACTGTACTTAATTGATAAACTAAATTAATATGGACAGACTAATGTATATTTCTGGAATTTTTTTGTAATTAATAGTGATTTTTCATGATTAAGCAAAGCATAGTTTGTTTAATTACTACGTAATGATAGCATTGACCGATTACAAAGTTAAAAATTGACTTTGTCTCTACATAGAGAGGTAATTGTGCTATGTGTCATGAGGATATCCTGTAAATATTGATAAATATGGATAAATATATATAAAAAATATATAAATTTAATTTTATTCCCACTGCTGGGCAAGGCGTTAAAGGAAGTCATTCAAGATAAAGTCAGTCAAACCCACTTCCGGTTAAACATATCGTGGGAATTATAAGAGAATGCTTCACCGATTGGAGCTTTATGTAATAACGATATTAATTGTATGACCTAGATCTGAATTAATATATATATATATATATATATATATATATATATATATATATATATATATATATATATATATATATACACATATACATATAAACTAATATATACTGCACAATGGCACAGAGTCTGATTATTAAAACAAATAACAGAGAGCGGATAACCCTTATTACTTGCTTTCCTAGCTATATTTAAGACAATTTTACAACTTCATTGTAATTTCACAATACTTCATATTAATTATAATGTTTTTAAACATATATTTATACGCAATATGTAAAAAAGTATCGTTGAATCACTATGTTATAGAAAATTTCTGAGCACGTTTGCTCAAATCATTTTAAATAAAAAAAAATATCAGCGGAATCCGAAGCAAATTATTCGTAAGTTCTAAATTAGCTATATTAGACTGCTCTACATTGCTCTACATTGCTTTTACATACATATTTTATAATTACACTATTATTAAAATGTGTGTGATTGTAAACACGACAGTTTCAGGTTTGATTCCTTGTATGGGAAATTGGGCGGCGTTCAGTTTCACCTCTTACCACGCCATATCTCAAAGCGGAAAGCGGGATGCAGAGTGTCAGAACACTAGGCTCCCTCTGCCAACCCTTCTTTACGCGGGATACAGCGTGAAACTAAAATAATATTTATTATATAACTTTTTCACACTATGTTTTGTTATACATTTTCTATTCACGTGTTGTAATCGCGTGATTTCAATGTTTAACTTTATATATTAGTCAGAACTTACTCTTAACTATAGATTTCACGACACCTGGTCATTATAATAAGATCAACTGGAAATTACTCACGTGGTTGAGATTTTCTTTGCTTTTTGAATATGAATTTTAAATCTATTTTAAAAGTAAGAAACTTTATAGTACCAAAAGTAATTTATAAAATTTAAAATGGCCTTAGTCACTAATGACTCTACTTCTAGCTTGACATCTTACATATATTAATATAGACAGAGAATTTAGTGTTAGGACGTTTCGTTCTTTACTATCCACAAAATTCCTAAACTATTCTGGCGGAACTGAAAACTGCACTTTGTCTTATCCATGCGAGGAAATGATAAGCTTTTCCCTGAATGGGTATCGAACCTAGCACCATCACGTGTTCTGTCACATGCTGTCCCATTACGCCACGGTGACCTCATAAGAGTATAACTTGTAGTAATTTTAACCCATACTCTACATAGAGTTTAAAATTAACTATTCATACATGTTTCTCCATCTTTACTTTACTTTCACCGCTAACAAACTTCCTGTATAAACATCCTTAGTATTAAGCATCTTATTTCTTAAAAACACGTATATATATATATATATATATATATATATATATATATATATATATATATATATATATATATATATATATATATATATATATATATATATATATATATATATATATATAGCAGTGAAATAAATATTATTCATCACCCTAAATGGGAATAGAACCCGGAATAACAGCGCTTACTGTTTGTACCGCACTGTTCCACAGTTATATAATAAAGCTCTTCAAAGCATGTATTATGAAAGGAAGTAAAGTACTTCCACACTCTCATCTTGACCTTATATTCCCATACAAAATTTAACCAATTATGTTAACACCCTTTAATAGAACGCATCTATTGTTACTATGTTTAATTTTAAACCTTATCTCCAAGAGATAGAGTATGACATTGGGTAAATTTCGATATATTATCAACTTGTATTCGACTATTTGATACTAGAAGCTTGTACTTGCTTAGTTTTGTTATTATTATTTAATCGCGTATATTCATGTTTATTTCATATATTTTAGCGCATTTTCTTTTGGAATATAGATATATTTAAATGGAATTTTTTTTCAAATATTGTTTCATCTATAGATATAAAATTCTTCTGTTGCTGAGTGATTGACAGACAAACGGACAGCCGAAATTAAGCAGCGTTCAAACTTGAAATTTAACATGTAGAGTGCTTAGAGAGTGTTGGGAGTACTAAGAGAGGATTTATATACATATATATATATATATATATATATATATACATATATATATATATATATATATATATATATATATATATATATATATACATATATATATATATATATATATATATATATATATATATATATATATATATATATATATATATATATATATATATATATATATATATATATATATATATATATATATATATATATATATATATGTCATTCTACGATACACATCTCAACTAAGATTTAAATTCAGGAGCTAACAGTCGAATGACAGGTTAAGCAAGGACTATTAAAACATAATATTTATTAAAAAAATCGTACAAAAGTGTATTACAAATATGAATTTGAACTTAAGCAGCTTATAAATAGGGTGTAGATTGTGAAAGCACAACAATAGCGTGCAACAGGTCACGTTTACAATGTAATTTAATCTGATTTTTTTTAACGTTTTACTTATTTAGTGTGATTGTCCTTTTGTTACATAATACTTGAATAAATCTATTTTAATATAGTTTTATAAATATTCGAATTATATATATATATATATATATATATATATATATATATATATATATATATATATATATATATATATATATATATAATTCGAATTAATATATATATATATATATATATATATATATATATATATATATATATATATATATATATATATATATATATATATATTTTTTTTTGTTTGACTACGAACTGTCCTAATTAAGTTAGCAATAAGTGATTCCGTTATTTTTAGCTCAATTATATAAATGATGTATTTTCTAATTTAATCTACATTTTTACTTTCACTTATATATTAAAAAATAAAAGCTATATTAAACTAACGTTACCGTAGTGTTATAAATTTACTAAAAAAAAATTAATACTAAGTACATATTATTTTCATCAGCGCTGTTACAATTTTTTTAATCTCACCTTGTATCTTACATAGGGTGGACATAGGGAACCTAGTGTCAAGATACTAGGGTCTTTTCTTACTGGCGGAACTCAACGCCGGAACTCAACTTTGTTCTTTATAAAGAGCCTATATAAAAACGACTTTGCAAAATTTTTCATACAAATCGTCAAAGGAAGTGCGTATTTTAGCAAGGCTATGACATGACCTTTACACTATTTGATAAGGGCTTTGATATTGTAACAATTAGCAACTGTTTTATAACTATTTATTTATAATTTAAACCTTTTTAGTATGACTTCTATGACCGTGATTATTTATAATACCCTATAAAATATAAGAAATTATTAGAAAAAACAAATATACAAAGGTAATTTTATTTTATATGATTGCTGTCAAACTTACAGAAGATATATCTTAGAGTGTGCGACTGACGAAGAGAGGAAATGTACAAAATTAAAAACAAAAATTATTACCCCAAACAGAAACTGAACCCAACACCATCCTGCCTACAACCAAATGATGTGTCACTGTGACACTAATTATCTATAATATTTTAAATTTTTAAGCGTCTTTCCATCTTTTTCTACGATGCAGAGAGATCGAGCACTGACACCCTCCATTCTCCAGTTTTTACTACACAGATTATGTAAAAAGCCTACATATTCGGTTGGTACACAAATCTCACAAATATGGACCTACGCCAATATTTAAAATAAAAAAAAAACGAGTGCAGAATCGAGAACGTATTTAAATTTGGTTCTGCAAAACGTGCTTCATAACTTTCATTTTCGCTGTACGATATACAATCTATAGAGAACTCTTTGATAATGGAATAAGGTTTAATTTCTGTTGAAAGGTGTCGAAATTTCGCTTCATGTCCTAGTTACAGCCTTTCGATTCAATAGTCTAAACTATTCAACTTTTGCTTACGGAACAATAATGTTAGGCTTTTTATATATATATATATATATATATATATATATATATATATATATATATATATATATATATATATATATATATATATATATATATATATATATATATATATATATATATATATATATATATATATATATATTTGTATTTTTGACTTTATCCTTGTGTCATTTTATCAAATAAATGAGAGAAAATAGTGACAAGACACTCGTTTTTCATTTAAGAACACACACGCCTACCTTTGTTCAAAATACCATGGAAATCATAAAGTTTGACATAAAAGTACATCTTCGAGTAGGATTCGAATTCGCATCTATCGCGAACAACCAGCAACTTCTAAGCGACGTAAAATCTTCCCCATAAATAATTTTATGGGTCACGTGACACAAGCGAGATATAAATTCATAAGTTATGGTTTTATAATCCCATCTCTAAAGTATATAATTTATTAAAGAAGTTATCGAAGTGGTACAACGGGATGTTAGTACATAGGGTGTGGGTTCGATTCCCATTTGATATAATAACTGCTCTTGATAGAATAACGTGCGGCATTGTGCTCCACCACTTCTCAAGTAATGTTTCGAATATATATATTATATAGATATAGTAATATATATATATAGATATATATATATATATATATATTATATATATATATATATATATATTATATAGATATACTATATATATATATATATATATATATATTATATATATAGTATCTATATATCTTATAGAATACATTATATATATATATATTATCTATATATCATATCTTATATATATATATATCTCTATCATCATAGATATATTTATATATATATATATATAACATCATTTATGATCATTATTTAAATGACTTCTAGCTTTATCTAAATATGACTGTGCTTCCCTAGCGAAGAAACTTTCAAATATATGGGAACAAAAACGAGTATAACAACTTTGGTAGAATTTTAAATAAGCTTAAAAAGATATAAAACAAATACCATTTCTACTAGATACTACAATTTGGTACTATTAAGAAGATAACGCTTATCAATATGCATGGAAGGCACCCTTGCATAATTGTTTTGAATTATTTTTTTTTTCTATATATCATACAAAACATTATACGATTTTGTATTTATCATACAGTAAATTCTCTACAAAGAATTAGAAAAAAAAAACTCTAGTGGTTAGTCTCTCCATCATCCACTCTCCGCCCATTTTTCATATTGTATTGAGTGATAAGACCCATTGTTGTTTTATCTTTCTTTGTATGTATATATGTAACATCTCAATCGCGATTCGAACCCAATACAACTGCTCTATGGTTGCATAAAACTAGTATATAATATATATAAATTAAGCCAGATCTTTTATCGGTAGCCATAGATTATAAATAAACACATGGTATCAATTTACCTATAGATATTTGTTAGTTTTAAAAATAAGTATGAAAATTTCACCATATTTACATGTGATATACATATAGTAGCTTGCAATTTCATTCATACGAAATTTTAAATATCGACTTCCATTTTTTCCGTAGTCGTAGGAATTTCGCAACACTCCTCTTGGAATCTGTATATCGAATGTCAGTCAGTCACTGAGTAACGGAACAGATTTTTATATAAAGAATTAAAAAAAAAAAACATTTTTTGTAGCTTCACGCAGTATCCCGCGGAAAGCAGGATAGCCAAAGGAAACACTACATGTCCAGCTTTCTGCCAAATTTTTGGGACATGGGATTTTTGGGAAAAGGAAATTAAGATATTTGACGTGAAACAAATATATAAATTTGAACCTATATACAGCGTGTTCGGTCACCTGGCATCCTTATATAAACAAGCTAATGGACTACAAGGACCAGCGATGATTCAGACCGTGGGCGTGTACTTTCACTTTTTTTTCCTTTATACGCCTTTTGTATTTTTGGATGGTGTTATACGAGAGTTGGATATGATAATTTAATATGCCTATTTTGTTTTCTATTTAAATTGTATAAATATATTCTTAAATAAGAATTTCTTATAAAGCAAAAGTTATGCAATCGAATATAATTTGAAGTAAGAATGTTATACAAAGCGCAGAGTTAAGTTCCGCCAGTCAGTAAGCTTACAATTTTGTACTTTTACTTCTATAACAATAAACGATAGCTTTTTAATAGTTTTTGTTATTATGTTGTCTGTACATATATTATACAAAAACACAATAACCCATACAAAAATTAGCACAAGAACCGTGATAAGCGCTAGATTATATTAAATAAAATAGTTTTATAAATGGTTAAGCATTGATTATCAATGTGTTGAAACACCGCAGGTACCGAGCCAGACGACGTTTCGTAACAACTATGTATGTATGTCAAACGAACGCATCGCACTAAGGAGTCACGTTGTATTGTTTTATATGTCTTAATACATATATATACATATATATATATATATATATATATATATATATATATATATATATATATATATATATATATATATATATATATATATATATATATATATATATATATATATATATATATATATATATATGTATATAAATGTATATATATATATATATATATATATATATATATATATATATATATATATATATATATATATATATATATATATATATATATATATATATATATATATATATATATATATATAATGAGAATTGGGCGGTTCGCTTGGTGATTGGCGGATTATCAGTTCCTCATAAACTCGTATTTTTGAGTATTTTATAGCGTGTGACTGTAGACGTAATGGTATACGAGTATACCATTACGTCTACAGTCACACGGTATACGAGTTCGGTACACGAGTGCTTGTTTTTAGGTTTTAAGTGAGATACGCCATTGATTTTATTCAGAAAGTAGAGTAGCGGAAGCGAAGTTTTTTGTCACTAGGTTTTCTCTGCCAACTTTGCTATATGTGAGATATGGCAAAAAGCTAAAAAAAACAAACATCTTTAGACATAAGCTTTGCGATCACATTATGTATTTCTTGTAAATTAAAAGTTTCGTAAATTAAAAGTGCTGTACATTTTTCCTACTTACATTGACACATGTAAAAAAATTAAAACAAAACAAAATAAGTACTGTAGGAGAGGTGATAACTTTTATCAGAATATTAAATTTATTTAATAAATTGATCAGGCCTCATCAACGTATTCAAAAGAAAAAAAAATCTATTGCCCGTTCGTACTAAGCTTCGTTCGTTCCGCGCTTAACATGCGCATTATAAAAACCTAGCAAGAATAACACAGTGACCCATCAATATGTTATCTATTTAAAAAAAAAATATTAAAAAAGAAACAATTATTACCAAAAAACAATTGGTTCCTTACAGTATAACGCGGCAGGAGCGTTGGAAAGTTTGGCGGTCGCGGGGAAATCGCAAGAGAAACTTGTTGCGTAATATTATATATGTGCCCTTCTTTTCACCCGTCCTAGTTTAATTTTATGAATCCTCCGCAAAACCGGAATTGACCAGTTTCAACCGGTATTTCATTTTTGTTTTTTTTTTATACAATTACTGCTGAAAATGGAGAGGTAGACAAGTTAAATAATATATAAAAGGATTTAGTATAATGCAATTAATAGGCCTTTGATATTTATGGGCTTAATTGTGTAAGTTAAACTAACTACTAACATTAGTAATTCATATTAGTGAACTGGAAGTGATAAAATGAAGCTTACCTACATTAACTACTAATGTACGTACAATTAATATTGACACTTAAAATATTAAATCATATATATATATATATATATATATATATATATATATATATATATATATATATATATATATATATATATATATATATATATATATATATATATATATATATATAATATATATATATATATATATATTTATTATTTATATATATATATATATATATATATTCCTCACAATTCACTAGCACACTAAGCGATACAAATAATAAAATAACTGTAAATATAAATCAAACATATATAATAAGGAAATGAACTCGCTAACTTCGTCACAGTTCAGTACTTACCATATTTAACATATATTATGTCATAAATTATTACATAAACGATTATTTTTATAATATTTTTAATGTGCTCGAGTTATTCAGATATCTAGACAGGAAGAGATATTTCAATTTGAATACGATTATCTTAAATGCCTATTTTGAATCGAGAACCGTATAGCAATATCTGGATATTAAGGATGAGAAGCTATTTTTAAATCACTATTTTGGCACCACATGGTATCATACATAGATGGGCTGGGAACAGTGTCTATGAAGCCCCGTAAAAAGCCCATTTGGTGCCCACCTCCACTTTCCAAGCTTCACTCTCCTTACCAAATTTAAAATACAATCAAGTTAGCCTCTTTCAGTGGTTCACTTGTCTTAATAAGACAGGCTTAAGCTATAAGCTAAGCGTAAACTTCAAGCGAGCTTAATATAAACAACTCAACAATACTATGGTTGTGGTACTACAAACACGGTGGTAGCGAGTTCTCTTCGCTTTCCCGTTAAAAGAAGAAAGCGGCGTTGAGTTACGTTACACACAGTGTCTTGAAGAAAGGTGTTCACGAAGTGAGAAGTGAGAGGATAAATGTGAAGCTAAAAAAGGTTTTTTACAATATCGTACCCCAAGAATTAGGTACAAGAACAATATATGATCAGATCTTTTGCTACTGTATTTATAAGAAGTTGTAGAAATTTTCAATACATCACTTTATTTTAAAGCTATATATATATATATATATATATATATATATATATATATATATATATATATATATATATATATATATATATATATATATATATATATATATATATATATATATATATATATATATATATAAATATATCAAGACTTATTAAAAAATATTATTAAATTCTATATATTTACTAACATATGTATATAATTTAGAAAACAATCGAGACCTATCACATTTTAGTTACAAAGTAATTGCGTTTCGAATGCCCATCTAATTTTGCATATGGCAGGACAGACAGAGAGTCTGGTCAAAACACTGCGTTCTCCACTTTCCGCTTAATTTTAAAACGCGTAGAGTAATAGTAACCAAAATACATGTTTATTAATAAATAATGCGCAAAATTTGACAACCACGTGGGCCACTTATATCCACAACGTGATCTACCTCGACGGCTCCAACGTGATGTTAGACATTAAACGGTTTCAAGTTGAATTGTTAGGAGAAGCTCTAGAAATAATACTTGAAATTCTCAAATTACATTTTGAGCTTTATGACGAACGTTGACTAATATTTGTTTACATATAACAAATTTATTAGAAAAAAAAGTTACACCAACTTAATTTAAAGCGCTGGGCTTTTAAATCGTGCAGGAACTAGAGAATGGACGAAATTATAATATATATATATATATATATATATATATATATATTATATATATATATATATATATATATAATATATATATATATATATATATATATATATATATATATATATATATATATATATATATATATAATATATAGCATCAGGGCGTGTTTGAGGATAGGAGAGGATAGTTATATGCTCAAAACCTACAACAGTACGATTACTCTATTGTTTTTTTTTTTTATTCAGCTCCACGCTTAATCCTGTAATTAACAGGATAGACAGAGAGAGGCCAGTGTCCAGACACTCCATTGTACAAATTCGAGACTGTCAAGTGCAATAATTAGATAAGCTCACATAATGGCCAATAAATGGAAAAAAGAGTGAAATATCTCTCTCATATTAGAGGTTTTCGCTCGCTAAAGCTCGTTCATTTCCATTGCTGTAATGATAAAGAAAGCGATGTAATCACTTATTACAATTACGAAAGTGCTTCAATACCCAGTACTCATACTGAAATAATCTCTATTCTGTTCTGTTCTACGGTAATGGCGTTTCGAGCGTGCCAGTTGAGCACAATTCACTTCGCCAATGTCACGTTGTATGGAGAATACACGAAGGAGAATGTACGGTAAAATAATCTCTATATATAAAATTCTGTGACTAGTGACTGACAGACAAATTATGAAGCGTAGAAATCTGAAATTTGGCATGTTAAGTCCTTGGGGAGTCTAAAGCAGTACCAAGCGAGGATTTCCCGAAATTCCAACAAATATATATATGTATATGTATATATATACAATACAAAAAAAATACAAGCACGTAAAATAAAATGATGTCGGCAATGGTGGGCTTATTTTTAAAAGAAATCTCTTCCAGCCAACCAGTGGAAGTGAGTAACTTTCAAGCAAACATGAAGAGACAGTGCAAAAACAAAAAAAAACAAAATTTAAGAACTAAACTATAAAATAAAACGTGATTTATAATAATAATAATAATAATATAATGAATATTTTAAAATATACACATATACAAAAATAAACCATACAGTATACATACATACACACACACATTATTATATGACAAAATTGATCTTAAAACAAACCTTCTTTTATATAATATAATTTTTTTGTATTTATTTTATGAAACTATCGGTTGTCTCAACTGTTGTCCACCTGTCCGGGAATACGTCTCGATAATATCAATATTTGCTCTATGATAACACATATGTATGTCACTTATCAATGGGTGCCCTAAATACTATACTATACTATACACTACGACTATCTTTTACTATTGAAGCCATTTTTAAGTACAGTACTTTTTTATAACTTCACGCTGTATCCCGCATAAATAAGGGTAGTTTCAAGCCATTGCGTGTTTGCGTGTTGAGTGATGGAACTCAACGCTGAATCTTGTTTGTTTTTTTTTTCTCCGAGTGGGAAAACCGACAACTGTCGTGTATACAGTTTAATCATAAATGTATATGTTTATATATTTTAAAAGATTTATACTTTACGTATTTATTCTTTAGTTTTTGTTTATTTCTAGCCCTATTTTGAATAAAATTTGTTCTTTTTTTGAGGTCATCGTTGTATACGCCAGAGGATTAACCAATGCAAACGTGACGTCTGTGACGTCACTTAAATAAATATTTTAATTTCTCTGGTGTGACAAAGCGCGGCGTTTATTTCCGCCACTCAACACTCTTCTCCCGGACTCTCGCAAATTGGGCGAATAGTGAGGAATGAAGTATTTTAACATCAAGTTCCCTCTGCCTCTACCATATATAATCAATTTCAAAAATCTGTATTAATTAATCACTTGTTCATCAAGCTTTAAATTTGCTTAATCTATATATATATATATCTTATTCAAAAGTCATTATAATAGGCGAAAGACACTTTAAAAATGTTCAACCCAGGACTCGAACCTGCTGGCTGCTATCAACCAATGATATACACGACATCTTTATATCAGAATAACGTATAAAATTCCATCAACACGTCCGTCCGTAACAACATCTACATACGGAATGACAAACGCTGTACACTTTCACTACAGTACACGGTTAACCTACTTACAAGTTATATCACATTGGTAATGTTCATCGGTTATGAAGTTTGCTTTTATATATGTAGATCCGTTTTAAAAATAACTTTGCATCAAACGGGATTTGAAGCGGTTATCTACGTAGCTAGATAGATTATGCATGTATATAAAATCTTAAGAAGTCTGTTTGTGTGTTTTTTTTTCATTTGACATTATTTAGTACTATTACTTGGTACATGACTATATATCAGTGGCGAAGACTTATATTTTTATAAAGGTAAACTAGGATAATATAAATATTATACTATATTTTACATACATATCTTGTATTATTGACTGAAATAAAATTGATTTATAATCGGATTTTTGCTAGTTTACTATTATTGCTATTTTCAATCTAAAATTTACAAAAGGTAGCCCGATAGGAATCGTGCTAATGGAGACTTCGCTACTATTATATAGGCATATTTACTTGACTTGCCAATTTGATTATATATAAAGTTTTATATAGTTTATTTTGAAAACAACGTACACGCAATAGTTGTGGGATTTGCATACATTTAGTTTCTACGTTCTAGAAAAAAAAGCAGTATTACGATTTCTCATACATATTCGATAAGTAGGGAGGAAAGCGGAGAGTCGCATTTTTTAATATAGTTCTTATAGTTAATTGGGACTGACTAGGATTTCCTTATTCGAGGGACGTAAATTGAAATTCCACAGCTTTTGATTTTTTTTAATAATTTCATGACATCAAAATAAAAAATAAGCTATTGTTGAAATACAAATACTATATACTAAGTATTTACTTATACTTAGATACGTGTATTTTGTGTTATTATCGTTAGAGTTCACGCTTCTGTGGGTTTGACTCCCGCTCAGAGGACCTCATTAATTTAACTTTCCCGCTCAATATGACAAAAATCAACACGCTACGTGCCCGGGAAACGGGAAACTTAGTATCTTGTTTCTCCCTACTTGCGGGATAGAGCGTGAAGCTGTAGAACAAATATAAATGTCACTGTTCAATTAAATTATTTGGATCCAATATAAATATTAAAATGAATGTAGATTTTTGTACTATACATCTGGAAAAACACAATTTTTTTCCTTGTTTTCTCAATTTCTATAATTAAATATTTATTTTAGTTCACTTTTATAAATAGTTTCCATATATTTAAACACATACAACTAATAAATAATAATATAACATATTTATATCACATATATATATATGTAAAAAAGTTGTAATTTATATATTTTTTTTGATAAAACAATAATATGATAACCCCAAGTATATATTATAGTTATCAAAGTATGCGTTTAGAGTGCACAGAGTGCATTGCCCATCCCGACTTTCGGCTCGGTTCAATGACCCCACTGTGATTTTTTTATGACGCTGTTTCTAACAAACTGCTTTTAGAGTAGTCTTCTTTATAAATTTTAACTAAAGTACTATAGTATAGTAGAATAGAATATGTCGATTCAAGTTAATTTAAATGTAAGTAAAAGTCTACTACAACTTTTAGTTTGCTTGTTTTGGTTTAGTTTTCTTACAGTTTAGTGTTAAGACAAATTTCGATATATACCTATTTGTTGAGTGGCGTAATTCAACGCCGCGTTTTGGCGCCGCGCTTACCAGAGAAGAAGATAATGGAAATGAATCCCACGAGTGGGGACTGAACCCATAACCGTCTCGTTCACAGTGAGACGCTGTACAGTTGCAACACCATGGCGTAACCATAAACCATAAACCATATGTCATAGTGTGAATAAAAACAAAGACAATAGCCAGCTTGTATATATAT
Source organism: Dione juno (assembly GCA_037127375.1). NCBI lineage: Eukaryota > Metazoa > Arthropoda > Insecta > Lepidoptera > Nymphalidae > Dione > Dione juno. The sequence continues at coordinate 5,484,877 of JAXRJS010000088.1, read as the reverse complement.
ATATATATATATATATATATATATATATATATATATATCTATATATATATATATATATAGTATATATATATATATAATATATATATATATATATATATATATATATATATATATATATATATATATATATATATATATATATATATATATAATATATATATATATATATATATGTATATATATATATATATATATATACATATATATATATATATATATATATATATAATATATATATATATATATATATATATATATATATATATATATATATATATATAATATATATATATATATATATATTATATATATATATATATATATATATATATATATATATATATATATATATATATATATATATAAGAATATTACAATTAATTACATATGTATATAAATTGAATGAAAATGAGTTCTAACCGCTTTAATTCTGAACGCTGATACAGAAACGATTGATGTGATGTATGTATCGAAAAAGCTATACAGCTTTTTTCGATAGATACCTATACAGGTATATATAGACTATATTATAATATAGTCTATAGCTTTTTTCGATAAATAGACTATCCTATACCAAACATAAATTCTTTAAATTTATAAATCTGATTAATAAAATATTGATAACTATATAAATACATATAATTGAAAATATTTATTATTAATTTATAAAATAAGATTCGATCTTACATCTGTTGCCTGTAGACACAACATCCGTGTCATTATGGCGTTAATTACTGTCATATTATTTAATATTTTGAGTATTCATTTTTTTTTGTTTTTATATATATATATATATATATATATATATATATATATATATATATATTATATATATATATATATATATATATATATATATATATATATATATATATATATTATATATATATATATATATATATATATATTATATATATATATATATATATATATATATCGAGTACATACGTATATAGAAATTATTCTGTTTTTTACTGTGAAAATTTCAACTGTCTATCTATCACGGTTCATGGGATATATTCTGGTAACAGGCAGACAGACGTACGGACAGCTAAGTCCTAGTAGTAGGATCTTGTAAACAATAAAAATCTGATGAATTTTAACTAAGTCTACAAATACAAACAACATTAAACGTTTGTAGGTCGAATTTATAGTTATATATGTACATTTGTATATAAATACACATAAAAATTATATAACAATATATATTTTATCAAGATTAGTCCAAAAAAATAACAAATTGGGGGTAAAAACTAACCTATCCGAACATTGCGCCACACATTGCCACACCGTTGGAGAACTCGGTAGCTGCCATTTCGCACGTCCTACTTTCTAATAACATTCAACTTCAAAACTAAAAAAAAAATTGAAATAAAGAGTGACGTAACACTTTGTAGGACATTAGGTCTGTGGGACTGTTATGTAAAACAATTTGGTGTTATGCAACTGTGAAAGTCGGTCGCCAAGCTTCCGCGGTTATATAACGCGTCTTAACTGCACTGACATAGATTTTGGTTAAAATATTTCGATACAACCAATTTTTTAGCAATAATTTTTATATTAAATATAGTATATGTTGGAGTTTATTTGCTATTTTGATATATAAAGTTAATAAATATAAATATAGTATTTATAACAAATGATCATCCACATCGTATTCAGCGACGGCGACTCTATACATATCAAGGGTATAATACTTTGTGGTGCGCTCTGATATGGCTCGCAAAACCGAACTTGGTCTTAAACACTCGATCTCAAGACGCACAGTAAAGCTGGCCAGCTGGGTTACAAGTATAATTGTAGGAGGGCTTTGGTTCGGTCTTCCGCAATTGACTAACGGAGTCATCTCCGAGACGTCGCTTTTCAAAACTGTCTGTATTTTGGGGAACAGTCCGGCGCCATTCTGGTCTGAGACGAGCTCGCTCCTCCCACCTATCGGTATATCATAAGTCAACAACTCTTATATTACTAAATGACTTACAGATGACTTACAGCCGAAATGACTCATAGTAAAAACTGTAGGGCAACCTGATGATCAGTATCAGCCCTACGCTGATACTACTCACAATCATATGTAACTTGACATTTCAAATGGTACCAAAATTACGTAATTGATGTTTCTCTTACTCCGTTTTTGCTATGAACGTGACGACGATGTATGGTATGCTACAGGAATACAGAGTCTACTACATTTAAAAAAAAATAATAATAAAATGAAATTAACACACACTACCATATGTTTGACAGTATACACTTTTGTATAGTGACATACACGTTGCTACGGCAACGCGTGTTTCACGCATCAACAGCTCCTCTAGTTATTAAAATGTTACAATATAAATGTATTAAAAGTGTAATATCTTTGTTCCAGATCGAGACTTGGTGGTATGATTGAATGGACTCCGTGTGATAACGTGCATTAGACTATAAATAAGTGACGCCTCTTCTTAAAATAAGTTTAGGTAGCAAAATTATTACTTTGTGATTTTTACTGTTTTACTTTTTTATACATATACACAGATAGTTAAGATTTATTATGACAGATAAAAGCGAAGTGGCTGCAAAGATGTGATCTCAAATACCGTAGCCATGTCGCTTTTGTTTATCTGTGAAAATTATAAAAAAAAAAAAAAACATATACACAGACTAAATATGAATACAATAGAATCTATAAATAGATTTTTTTATATACCTACAATATAATACAGTTTATTTGTAAATTATGCTTGTTTTTAATATAATGAAATTATAATTTATTTATAAACATTCGGTTTGCCGTTAATTTTTTTTTTCTTAGTTGTGTTTTCTTTTATATGAAAGTTTATTTTTATGAAAAATATGTTTTTTGATAAATATGGTACAGCCATAGAGATAACCAGCACTGCCATTGAAAGTCTCGAAAATACATTTAATTTTGACATAATTATTTAAAAAATATATTAGATTTAAAATAATCATTGAATCATATGAATCAGCAATAGAATAATCTTTACTTACACAATATTAGACGTTGCTAGAATCGCTCAATTACTTTTTTTTTTTTAAATGTTCACATTTCAATTTTCATTCATCATTTGGTATTTTTCACATTCGATTTACTTAAATATCTTATCATTTATTTGTAATATATAGGGTTAATAATTTTATAATAATTATGTAAATTGGTTGTATATAATTTTGGATCACTTATGAATCAAATAATATTACTATTAGTTTTTACGTCATACGTCCTTAAGTTTCTTTACAAAATGCTTAAAAGACGTCGCTTATGTTAGACACACACAATTTACTTACATGTAAAATGCAAATATACAAAATCCTATTTAATATGTAAAACTATAGTTTTCAGTATCCACTGTATATGTGACAATACGTACTAAATGAGTATGAACTCTAAAAATGGTTGATCCATACGTTTGTTATAAGGTGTATATATAAGCCCTAATTTTAGGCTTCGTATAACAGAAGGGATATGAAATGTTTTTGTTGATGCTAAAGTTTATTCCTATGAAGTACCTTTTCAGTTTATATTAAATTAGTATATAAGAATAAAAACACGGTCGGTGGGCACTGCTACGACAGTACAAGCGAATTATTTATACGATTTTTCTACTTAATGTGAAGCAAGCACGGGTCAAAGGCTGCTAGAATGATTTATTTTTAGAGAATCCTTTTAAAACCACTGACTAAGAAGATGATATTTTTGTACAAGTCAGTGGTGATAGGAAGACGGGTCTTGAAACATATAGTTACCATATGGATCCTGCATAAAATGAAAAATTAATATTCACGTACTAAAAGTATTTTTGAATTTCATAGAAATAATGGCGTTTACAGTGTTTTTAACTGTAGCAGTCCATATATCTGTTGACACAGCGTTGTTTCGCTGGCGATTGTAGTAAAGTAATATATATGAATGCAGTTAGTATGTGAATATGTTAAGATATATAGATATGTAATATGTCACTGATACTCCGTCCCGTTTTATATAAATAGTTAAGCTACGAAAATATATTTTTACTTAAAAAATATATGAAAAAAAATATATTAAATTAGTATTTAGATGAATTTTGATCGTGTTTTTATATAATTGTATATTATATTTGTAAGAAATGTTTGGGGTCATCGCAAACTTGAGACATATCGCTAGATAGCTAATACGAGGCTAAAATTTGAAAAAATATGCTATTTTGTACTATATACATACTATATATATATACACATATATATATATTATATATATATATATATATATATATATATATATATATATACACATCGAATTATTTACCCATTCGACTGTCTCAAGTCTGCTTTGTCCATTAAATAGGCCTATCGAAACTAAGTTTCGCTTTTGCAATTTCTTTATTGTATTTAATATTATTTTTTAATTATTATTGTTGATTCTTTTTTTATATAATATATAAAGTCTCTTCTCTCCGAATGGTGCTAAATCCTTTTTTTTTCTCTTTTCAGAACCAAAGACTTTGTTATTCCGTTTTCTATATTTTATGATTCGCTTAAACCTTACAAAGGAGGCCTTTTCCGACAATAATCGACGACGTAATATCATTGTTGTAGGTGCATTAATATAATAAATACTTATTTAATAAAAAAAAACAAGCTTTTATTTATTTTATCCTGTAGTAAGTTATTTCTAAGTTCAGTTGTATTAATATAATATTTCTGCAAAAATACTTAAAGGTAACATTCGGCTTCGAATTCGGCTGCGGCTTCAAATCCAAATGCGGACAAAATTCCGCATTTGGATTTGAAGCCGCGTCTCATGAAATCCGTTCAAGCGCTCTGACCACTAAGCCATGCGTTCTTCATTATGACATGGCGCTGTTGGTTAGTGTCCGATTGTAAACGTTGCGGGTTCAATTCCCACGATGGAGAATTAATATTTTTGCTATATACAGTGTAAAGCGTAAACTTAAAAGATATAAAGTTTAATAAGAAATTCGAGTACATAAGGAATAGATAGTTATTTTGATATATGGACCGTTTATTAGGAAAGTGGTGCAAGTCCGTTTTCTCCTGTACCTAGCAAATTAAATTTTGACATATGTACTATGTTTTTGTTTAAGAAATCAAGCATAAACTAGTTATACATAAACAAATTACATTAATTCAAGCTTTAATAATGTATTATCTAATTTTTTTTCCAAACTGGACTTACACCACTTTCAAAATAAGCTGTTTATAAAACGCTATTATGTGACAACACTGATTATCAAAATATCAAGAAAAATTAAGAAAATTTGTAAAACTCAATTTGTAGACTCCTGATATATATATATATATATATATATATATATATATATATATATATATATATATATATATATATATATATATATATATATATATATATATATATATATATATATATATATATATATATATATATTTTCAAACTGAAATTTGCATATAGGGTCCTTGGGGAGTGTAGGGGAGCACTTAAAGAGACTTGAAGAATGGGTCTTACAATCCAAGCTAATGGAATTGTTAACTACAGCCCGTATCTTATAAAACACTTCCGCTATAAAATAAATGTTTTTTATATGTATATATATTTATAAACATATTTGTTCTTATTGTTTTATTAAAAGCGTATATATATATATATATATATATATATATATATATATATATATATATATATATATATAGCATGATTCAGATGAATCACGGTCTGCATACTTCGAATGCTGGTACTGAAATAGTTTCTAATTATTAACGTTCTTAGCTTAGTAACAACAATGTTGTTATATCGATTAAAACTCCTTATTAAGATTTTATGTAATTATTTGATAGATGTAGATTTAAACCTAACTTTTTTAGCTTCACGCTGTACCCCGCATGCAGGTCTTACTGCATGCAGTCTTACAGCGTGAATAATCTTTTCCTCTTCTTGTCACTTGGATTCTTTTAATTCTCCGCTTTTCACTTGGATTTGACACATGGAAATATATTAAAATTTTATTACAATTGGCGTAGGAAATGTGTGATTCATAAAATACAGTTATGGTACAGTTAACCTCTGTGACAGAGGTTCTTTCACCGGTTGGAACATTTAAAATGAAAATAGTATAAAGAAGTAATAACTATGAATAAAAATTAAACTAAGCACAGCGGTCGTGGGTTCGATTCCCATTCAGGAACATAAAACGCGTCATAGAGTTTCACCACTCGATATCCAATATCTCAAAAATTAGGGGGAGAGTGGGGGACTTAGTGTCTTTATAAGTACCCTATATCTACCCTATATAACTATACAGGATATAGCGTACAGCGAAGATAAAAAAAATTAGTTATACAGCTTTACCTTACCACCTACTGTATAATTAGTCGAGACGGATCATACAAGTATGTTTCTCACAATTATAATTATACATCTAATGATTATTTATCAATGAGCCCGAGTTGGTGATTCATGATCATTTCTATGCCAAGATTATTTACTTGAACGTGCTGAGCTACAGCTCATATTTTTATTAAACGTAAATTTTCATTGTTTCCCGTTCCCGTTGGGATTTCTGGAAATCCTCTCTTAGTACCTTACACTCCAGGGAACCTACATGACATATTTCAGGCTAATTTCGGCTGTCCGTTTTCTGTCATTGAGTAACAGAAGGATTTTATAAATAATTATATATAATATATTAGTATTTGTCTTTATATATAATATTTTAATCGAAATTTTGACATTTTATATGCTATGATGTTTGGTTTTACGTTAAAAATTTTTACATTTTTTTATATAAAGAACGAAATCAAGAAATTAAAAAAAAAAAATTATTTGAACCCATGACTCTCAGATCTAAGGCTTTAGGGTGTTATCAACAGATTCTTATGGAATGAGCTGAATAAGTTTCTACATCATGGATTTAGTATTTTAAAGATGAGAAACTCATATGTTAGTGATGTGGCAATAACGTTATTGATTTATATATTATAAATATAAAAAAAAAAAATTAAAACTTCTACGAACACGCCATTTTCCCAATTTATTGTTAAAAAGGAACAGGACTCACGTATAACTATCTTCCTTGCACGTTTCTATAAGCAAAGAGCTTTAAGTTATATCCCGCATAAGAGAGTAGGCAAAAAAATATTTATTTTAAGGTACTATATTCTCCCGTTTCATTAGCTGTATGGCGGAAGTTAACGCCGCGCTTTGTCATACGAGAGCGAAGTCCATCAGTCAGCTGTAATGGCTAAATATGAATTAGGAATATTTTGTTTTTTTTTTTGCTAGTTAACCACTAAGCCTAAAGTACTAATTATTTTATTGGCAGACGAATGAAATTAGTAATATGTATGTACTGTCTCGCCTTGACTAACATGCTACTATAAATAAACGACACAAACTAAAGTCTGGGATACATAGGGCTATAAATAATATCGCGTTTCATATAGACAATGTAGGAGAAGTGCTATAGTTTTTAAAGAAATCAGATTCAGAGAAAAATTTCACTCTATCAGTTATATATAGCAGGGTAGACAGAAGGAACCTAGTGGTAAAACACTTTGCTAGCCACTTTCCGTCAAATTCTGAGAAATTGCGTGTTGAGGTTCAGTGGCAGAACTTAACGCCGCGCTTTGTCTTGTTACTAGAGCGAATAAAAGCGAATAAAATTATATAATTCACTTTCCCCGAATGGGAATCCAACTCACAACTGTCGTGTTAGCAGTCAGACGCTGTGCCGCTGCACCACGACGGTCTCAACAAAAAATAAATCAATAGAAAGGAATAAACTGAGACCACTGGTGGCACAGTGGGATAGCATACGTATGTACACTGGTATCAGGTTCAATTCCCAGGTTCATTCATTTATGCTTAATGCAGTTTTAAAGTGGTTTTTCACACTAAGAAAACAAATAATACAGTTTAAGAAAAACATATAATTTTTATTCACGTAGCGGGATTTGAACCTGTGCCTTGGAAATTGACCAACAAATGAATTTCGTAAAAGTAAATCTGGTTTTATCCCATTCCTGTGGGTATTGCGAAGCTGACTCTAATTGTTGCCTTAAATCTTAAGTAAAAGTAAAGTAATTAAACTAGCTAGCTAGCCTAGCTAGCTTGCCTAGCTAGGGTCTGTAGTTTGTAGTTTTAGCTGTAAATTATTTGTCAGTCAGTTAGTCACTTAGTAACAGAATAACATGTACTATTTGTACATATTGGCTAAAAATAATAAATTATGGCCTATTATAATTTTTTAACAAGACACGAACCCACGTACCTTCTGGCAACCATTTATATATGTGAATTCAGAAATTCAAAGAAAATAAATTCACAATTAACCCGCAGGTGCATATTTTGTATGTACAGCTAAAACACAAATTCGCTATACTGTAGTAAAATTGACACTTCCACAGATAGTGTAGAACAGAGATATATTTACAACTAAATAAAAGTACACATTCGTATTTTCTAAATAACTTAAGAGAAGAAGATGAAGAAATTTTCTTATTTTATCAAAAACTAGATTTTGCTTGTAGCTTCCCCCCTTCCCCCGCCCCTTTAGTCAAATGGAAATAAGTAAGAGCTACATATATACGCAGGTACACTAGTGGGTTACATAGAAAGTGCAATGAAGTCTGTAGGCTTTCCTGGAAGATTGGCCTATACCAAGGATTCCCAAACAGCCTGGTGCATTGCGGCACTGTCCCAGGGCATTGCGCATTGGCAGGGCGGCGTCGACAACGGACTTTTGGGCTATTCCGCCGAGGTCACCTCCCACGTCCCCTGAAAACCCTAGAATGTAAAAATTATTTAATTTAGACCTAGTAGTTCCTGAGATTAATGCATTGAACAAATAAACTCTTTAGCTTTATAACACTGAGTATAGATAATAAAAACGAACACAATCAAATAACAATTTTTTTTTAGCTTTTAGCCTACCCGGTAGTGAACCGTAGGTAGGAGGAACTTAGTGTTAAGACACCCCGTTCCCCATTTTCCGCCTTTCGAGGCATCGCCTGTTGAGTGGCGGAACTCAACGCCGCGCTTGTTAACAAGTAAATCTTCATCGTAATTTAATTATTGTAAACAAAAGTTAACTTATTACTTAATAATCAAGCACTTTCCATAACTTCTGGTGCAAATATTTCTATTAGTTATATTAGTTCTTATATTTTTCGCTTATTACTTTATTATATTGTTTCTTTTGCTTCACTTCAACGAAACCTCAATTTTGTACTTTGAGTAAACAAAGTTATAAGAGAAGTGATTTTTTCTGTTTTATTTGGTGACAGAACCCCTTTTCCGGATCAAGATGTAAACCAAAAAATATTTTCCATATATGCCTTGACCTATAGTGGTACAGCGTTTAACTACAAACGTGGATTCGATCCACTCTTAAAGGATAAATTACATTTTCAAGCTGTGGTAACCCACATGCGGCGTTGAACTCCGCCAATTGACACACAACGTCTCAAACTCGTACGAAAAATGAAGACCGAAATGTTTATAATAAGCTTTATCCACCTACCATACCTAAGATACAGTGTAAAGCTTAAAAGAAACTAACATGCTTTTGAGTGAGCATAGAACCTAAAACTTCCGTGTATTCAACCAGATATTTTTCATACATAAAATTTGATATATCTGTTACTAAAAATCCATGCAAAATTTTAGCTTTTTTAAGCGAAATATTCATTGCCTTAATTATAAAACTGTTTACAAACACCCCCTCGGAGTCACGTTGCGGGCCACGCTGTGGAAGCAATAAAAAAAGTCTTATGTAAGATTTTTTTCTACTTTTACCACGCTATATGGTGACATTTAGACTTATTATTTGTTTCTGGCACTGTGATAATTTTATTTTTAAATACGCTATTGTACTAGCCAACATATATTACATATTAATAAATATACTAATTTATATTTATATATACGTTGGTCTGATGTTTTAATAAACGTATAAATATTTAAAGGAAGCGTGATTCGAACCTGCGCCTCTTGGATACTGTCTAGGACTGTCGCTTTGAACCATAGGTATGTTCTTTTCGAGCTACATCAAAATTCTTGTACGCTTGTTCTTCTGTTTCTGCTTCTGAGATAAGGTATTACATTTTTTTATACGATGCCCATAAGTTTACATTACTCTGTACTCGTGAACTCTATAGATTCAAATTACAGTAATTCTAATTAAAAATGATATTTCCTTTTAAATTTACAATTTCAACTTTCCTTTTTCTTTATTCTAAATAATATGTTTAATTGCTAAATCGATATTAATACTGATTACGTATTAATACACAAATGACGACTGAGGCCGTCGTGACGGGCACAGTATCTGACTGTAAACGCGACGGTTGTGGGTTCGATTCCCATGACACAGAAGGGGACACTGAATTGTTTTCATTACAGTCTTGTCTTGAAAGCCAAAAAGCCAAAAGTGGGGAACGGAGTGTCTTATCACTAGGTTAAACACCCTTCAGTCACTAACAGAGTGACTGATGTATAACGCATAGCCAAGAGCCATTGGCAATAGAAAGGTGTAATTTGTCATGTCTTGGTAAGTGTTGAGGCGCAGTATGGGGATTTTCTCAAATTTCTGCGATTGGGGAAAAACCGGAAAGTACGAGCTCTTACGTTACGTTGCAAACAAAATAAGTTACGACCGACAACGTGTTAGATATCCCCGCTATAGTATTTGAAGTAAGTAGTAGCGGTATAGTATGGGGACGTCGAATTTTTATTGTATGAAAGTCGTAACTATATGTTATATGATTTCTAAAACATATTGAAATAAAATTATATATATATTTTTTAACTTAAATAGACATTTGCAAGTATGCTAAGAGCCGGTAAAAAATTTAACAGGAGGTAGGTATATATATATATATATATATATATATATATATATATATATATATATATATATATATATATATATATATATATATATATATATATATATATATATATATATATATATATATATATATATATATATATATATATATAAACCTACTGTTAAATTTCTTACCTATACTTAAAGGCAGAAATAAAGATAAACCATGTTAAAATAGTTTTTTGTTAGTCACAAGTGCGGAAGAAATGTGGTTTCTAACAAAATAATAAATTGTTATTATTATTATTATATTAATATCAGGAAATGACGCCGATGAAGGAAATTGAAGGGCTTCGGTTCAATTATTAATAATTACAAATAAGATGCAACAAACAATAGGAAAATTATGTTTTACCATAGCATTTTCCGCGCCGCAGTCACGCGACATCTTCGGTTGCTAAAAGCAATAAATATGTCTTCTATAAGTGATCAAGATTCAAGATGATTGATAGTGTAATGAGAGGTCTTGGTGCAGCGCCACTGTGGACGCAACGGTTGTGGATTCCATTCCCGCGTGAGGATTTTGAAATATTTTAATATTCGCTCTTTCTCGGCGTTGAGTTCCGCCACTCAATACGCATTGTCTCGATAGGCGGAAGGTGGGGAACGGAGTGTCTTAACACTAGGTTTTGTTATATAGAAAGGCAGGTTTAAAAAAAAATTTATATTGATTTTTTACCTTAAAATAATAATAAAAAGAATAGTAAATCTTGAAGTATTTGAAGGATAAATACTATGTTGTTTTTTTCTATATGAGATATAGCTCTTGAAACGGTGCTTCCTCATTGTTGTGAATCAATTATTATTTAATTAATTTGCTCGCTCTGGTTAAACAAACTGTGGCTTTGAGTCTACCACGCGAACACTCTGTTATATGCGGGATACAGCGTGAAGCGTGAAAAGAATCCCGTAACAAACGAAACACCTTACTTAGCTCTCTTTCACGCAAACTATAATCATGTATAACATACCTATAATACAAGTAAAATATACCCAAAGATTAATTAAATTTATAAGAAATAATTACTAAGTAATTAACGGCACATAATACGAGTTTGATGATCAATATCTGATAAGGACCTTGTTATTCTTAACATTGTATAACTACCAGCTTTTGTTTGCGTCTTTCCAGATCTTTCCATCTTTCCAGATCTTTTCATCTTTCTAGATCTTTCCATCTTTCCAGATCTTTCCATCTTTCCAGATCTTTCCATATTTCCAGATCTTTCCATCTTTCCAGATCTTTTCATCTTTCCAGATCTTTCCATCTTTCCAGATCTTTCCATCTTTCCAGATCTTTCCATCTTTCCAGATTTCCTTGAAAAATTGACTATTCTATATAGAAGGAAATTTTCAATTCGATCTAGTCATTGATATTAGTGCGGTCAACTAAAATAAATTCTAGAGCAAGTGGCGTAACTCAACGCCGCGTTTTTTCTAACTAAAGCAAATAAATGAGAGCAATCGAACCGACGACCCATCGTTTTTACAGTCCGACTCTGTCCCACTATGCCAGCATAGCCTCATAGTACAAGTATGATGTATCATATATATCAGAATATATTCTGATATATATATATCATATATATCAGAATATATTCTATAATAAATGTTTAATCAATACTCGTATAATATAGTAATGTTCCTAAAACCAGAAGCTCGGAGGGACAGGGCTGCCCCACAAATGCATCCCACTTTAGAAATTAGGCCGATTTAAATATATCGATGCACTTGTACGAGTCGGGGTTGGCGATCCTGATGTTTCTCAATGTTTTTTTTTTTTGTAAATATGGAGATAAATGATTTTGTTTATTAAATAATATAAAAAAGTTGTTTGTATAATATTTTTTATTTCTTTTTACAATGGGTTTGATTATCACTCGGAGAGAATAAATTATTTCCACTTTAACAATACATTCCTCAGCGTTGAGTTCCGCAACTCGGCATGCCTCGACATGCCTCGAAAATTGAGTGGAGAGGGGGAAATGGAATGTCTTAACACGGGGTTCCCTCTGCCTATCCTAGCCTAGAAACGGGATACAGCGTGAAACTTAAAAAATATATTATAAATTAAAACATAATATTGTAGTTCTTGCCACCCCTACGCTCGCCGGACGTCGCTAACCGGAGCGGGTAACGCCAAAATTATGACTAGTTCGCTTAATAACTTGCATGATATTAAGAGCTTTTTGTTTATATTTACTTATAAATACCTATAAGTATATGAGACAGTAGATAAGATAGTGTCTTAACACTAATTTCTCTTTTCTTTCAAGAAAGAGTCACTACTTTTCAGTGATTCGAAATTTATTTGTGAAATAAAATAAACCAAGTGTCTTTTCACGATGATTACGACGTTTACGATATATGAATGTATTTTTTAGCTATATAGGTAGATGGAGGAGAAACTTGTGTTAAAAACCTAATATTGTCACCAGATTTTCAAGATATTGAGTGTTGAGTTGTGAAACTCAACGCCGCGCTTACTCTTCTTACTTTTCTTAATGAAAACAATTAATATTCCTCAAATGAGAATCGAACCCACAACAGTCGCGTTAACAGTCAAACACTATGCCTCTGGCGCCCGTCAGCCTCAAATACAAGCACAAATATACTTAAAACATAAAAAATACGCTACAACAAAGTTAAATTTTAACTGAAACACTTATAATAGAATAGTAATATAATATAATACGTTTCCCAGTTTCCATCTAACCGTTGTCCCATTTAACTGGTGGTTAAAAATAACTGCATTCCTATAGAGATACCGAGCTTTTGCCAAGCTGTTAACCCTGGTACTTCACACGGTTGCTGACCCTAGGACTTGGTGTATATTTAATATACATATACTATATATACTATATATATATATATATATATATATATATATATATATATATATATATATATATATATATATATATATATATATATATATATATATATATATATAATATATATATATTCGCTAGAATAAATTGTGAAAAATATAAAATGAAAATTGGAAGTGTTTTGACACTAGGTTTCCTGTGCCTATCCTCCTGTATGCGGGATACAGCGTGAAAATGAAAAAGATATACTATTTGTACTCTAATCACTAACTTACAGAACACGTGGACTTAAAATTTTTTAAACTTTTTTAATGTTGAGCGTTGTCTTAGAATTGAGAATAGAAACTGAAAATATTCCCGTAGCGGGAATTGAACCGATGACCATCGCGAGTACAGTACGATGAAAATATCCATTTTTAAGTTCTTAATTAAAATTATGCCTTAAGTAAAAGTATTAATCTCTTATTACGAAGAACTAAATGTTAATAGATTAGTAATATTCAAGTCTCGATCGGTCTAGCTTTAGAGCATGGTGTCTCAGTTTCGTAGTCAATTCCAGTACCAATACCACATTGTATGGACAACATACGAAATAGTAGGAAATTGTATGAAATACTAGCTGCAATAATAGATTGGCGGAACTCAACGGCCGCCACTTGTATTCTATAGGAGAAAAATTAAAATTATTTTAGTTTACTCATCCAACTTCGAACCTATAACCATGTATGATAGTTAGACACTGCGATACTGTGCCATATATATTTATATAACTTCCAATATATTTAAATTTTATTAAACGTACAATAATTGTAATTTCCAATAATTTCAAAATTTTGTTATAGGTACTGTTGTTACGTTTACTTAAAAAACTCTATGTACAGGCACTCCAATTACATTCTAGAGCGATAAAGTTTTGTATTACAAGAAAAATGTATGTGAAATGCATTAAAAATGAATTTTTCATCAAAACGAAAGTAGTTCAATAAATTTTATCGCGAACGTGTTATTGGATTTCAATTGATATTCTTAAGTTTATATGTATGTACATTTAAAAAGAAGTAGTAATATACGGAGAACAGAGAAGTTCTCCACTTTCCGTGGTCCGTTTTTGCAATCTTGTACTAAAAAGTAATTCTTTTGGGGGATGATGAGTTTCGCCTTGCAAAGCTAAGTATGGCACTCCATTTGGCACAGATAACCCAATGTTTTTGACAGAACGTTCTCTCTATCTGTCAGTGTAAACTTAATATATAGTATAATCTTTGAAATAAAGAGAAAAATACTAGTTACTATACCGATCTCATTTTATACTTATTTTGATATATATTTTTAAATTACTTACTTAGGGTATTGGCTGTTCTACATGTTAGGTATAAGGTAAATCTATAAAAACGTTTTTTTTTTTAATTAAGAAAGCTGAATCACAATACACATGCACACACACACACACACATGCATATATACATACACACATACACACAATGTGCGACAAATGTTCAACGTAACACCTGCCCATAACAAATGAATGCTATATCTTATTATAATGTATAATATATAGGCTCACTCTAACTTTTCTTGAATGGAAGAAGTACCTACACGAGATAGAAGAATCGCTTCGTTTCACTTTATATAAGGGTATCGGGTAGCGTAACTTAACCCTGTATTTTATTTGTCTGTCTAAAATGTATTTCATTTGTACTGTCTAAAATGTAGAAATTTACATGCATTGATTGGTATATATCAAATAAAGCTGTATAGTAATAACGCAGTACTATAGTATTGGAAAAAAATTAGAAAAAAAACATGTAAATACGCCACTTTTAACTGCGCCCACGCTGCTGTAAACACGTACACACATACAAACAAAAGGAAATCTCCTAAAACGCACACTAATAAAGTTCACGTACAATCCTAGTGTAGTACTAATAGTATACAGAGTTGTCGAGTCAGTTCGTTTCAAAGTAGTTTTATTTTTGTATGTATGTATATATGTATTGGATAAAGCGGTAAGCTTATAAAATCTAAGGAACGTCACTAAAGCCATTCTGACGTCTGGTTTAAGTGCGATTCACACTCGGAGAAATAATTTTTTTTTATTTCACCGCTCTGGCGTTGACTTCCGCCACTCAAAGTAGTGTCTTAAATTCGTATGTGGAAAACGGAGTTTTTTGACTCTAAGCTTTCTCTGCTTTGAATTTAACATCTTGATTAATTTGATTTTTGTTTGATATACAAACAAACAAAAACATAATATAAATATAAATGTTCTACCAAATACGATTCAAACCCACGACCATATTGTTCATTGAAATAAATCCAAATAACTCCAATTTCCATTAATAAAAATTAACCATGAAAGCCACAATACAAAACTAGTTAACCAATAAATAGATACACACACATATATATAACTACCAAAAATTACGCACACTAATGCACTTGCACATGCAAGGGCTTATGCATCTGTGTGTGTAAGTAGGTCAGAGAGATAGGAGGGACACGTGTTAGGGCTGATACTTTACTACTGTAGTCTACTTCTATTATGTCATTTTATATAAAAATTGGATAATGTAGAATAAATGGGTAGTACAAGGAATTTTTGCAGTAGATCTGTGAGGAACAAAAAATACTAGACTAAGATATGAAATGGGAAAAAATTTTTATTTCTTATAATAAATTTCAATGTAAATAGTTATATAAATAAATAGCTTAATATTAATAGCTTAATTACTATAAATAGCTTAATATTAATATTAATTGAAATATTCGACGAATCACTATAAGTTTGTATGATTTTTTGTGTGTTTCATACAAAATATAATAAATAAACCAAATTCTTTAATAATAAAAAAGTTTTAACGAACTTTAATTAAGCTACAAAATAATATAATTTATAAATGAACTTAATATAAACAAATATGCTAATTGTTTTTTAGTCATAAAATAATTATTCTATATTGCCGCGAGCCCTTTGCACAGTTACAAAGGATCTGCGCCCGCGCATAGGATGATATCGTGAACAGCGAGCGTTAACCCGACGACAGGGAAATAAGATTTTCTTTTAAAACATATTAAAAACTAAACAATATTTAAAAAAACATATAGATGTATGTATTAACGTATATTTATTGTACATGGTTCTTATTTAAATTTGAATATTAATTATTAATAATGTATAGAAATAACATAATAATATTAAATAGTATTTATTAATAATTTTGAGGCGATCTGTCAACAGAATCTTTATTTAGAAGGAATAAATTATATTAATTTTCCCATTCTGACAGACATAGCGTAGCGTCAATAATAATAAATAAAAATTAAAAAAATATATAATAAAAAAAGCCTTTTGTGTCTCACTAAATATAATGAAAAAAATTATATATTTTGATGATTTAAACACACTAAGGTTAGAAAAATACTTAAAGATAACATATACAAATTTGAACGCAGCGGGATTCGTACCCGCGCCTCATGGAAACATGGAAAGCTCTGACCACTAAGCCATGCGTTCTTCCTCACGCTGCGTCGAAATTCTTTTGTGCTTTACATAATTTTTTACGTTGTTAGCATCTCTGTAGGGAGATTTGTACAAATATAAAAAAATATCATTTAGTTTTATTTTACCAGCTAGTCTCCTCGTCTTCCAAGGTGAAGGCCTCCTCTAGAGAATTCCATCTATACCGGTCTTTTGCTGCCTCCATGCATTATTTGCGAGCCGTTTTTTTTATATTATCTGTCCAGCGAGCCAGACCAGCCGGTCTACCTCGCTTTCTGGTACCTGATGGATCCTTCCAAGCTGTTATCCTGGCAGCACACGGCGGTTGTCTGTTAGTCCGGCAATATATCCAACCTAACGCCACTTCAGCTTTTTAGAATGAGTCAGCGTAGTGTTAAATTCCCGCCAATTTGAATTTCCCGCCAAAGAAAAATGTGGAACGCGTTGTTTCTTCTGCCTACTATGCTATAGGTATAAAGAGTATATAATATTTGTTATATCTGATACAACTTAGAGGTATGATTGTAGCTGAAAAAAAGTAAAGTCCCTACTTACAACAAAATAAAATATTTTTTAAAATATTAAAAGCAGGAGATCTCCTTTTAACCTCAGTATCTGAACTTCTTCGGAGCTTCTTTTTGGTATTTCCCGACCAATCTTCTTTTTAATGTAGCTTTTGGAATGCTATAGATTCGACTCGCTTTATTTAATCCAATATTTTTTTTCTGTAAGATTCTATGGCGAGTTTCACACTAGTTTCATTCCAAAATAATATTTCCTTTTCTTTTCCTCTGCCGACAAAAATATTAACTTTGATATTACATTTTCAATATTGCTGGAGCATCCAATAAAATGTTTTTTTTTTTTATTATTTTGAAAAAAAAAAATTATACTTACTTTAGAAAATCTATATTTGTAACTATTGCAATAGGCAATTCACCCAGGTAAAACATTTCTTAGAATGACGCTAATTTCAAATAAGTAATTCGCTAAGTTTCTTTGATTGGACCGGTCCAATAATGGCGTCACCATTAAGGTCCATTGATGGCAACTAGACATATCAACAGAACGAAAGCAAGTATTTAAAAACGTGCAAAAGTAGGTAAATAACTTCATAGTCTGTGTAAGCGCAGATAAATTTGCTATTCTGATCTAATGCAATCATCAATCATGGATAAATATAATGCTACTTAGATCAGTTTGTTGATGGGTCGGTTTTTATACCACGGTCACCACTGATACAGATACACATATTACTACTAACCACGTGACGCGAGCGCGCTGACTCTGTATTGTCGCCTAGCAACGTATTGAACTTATTGTATCATCTATAGTTTTCGAAACAATTAGGTGGTCCAATGATCGCAACCTTCCCCTTCCTTATATATATATATATATATATATATATATATATCATATATATATATATATATATATATATATATATATATATATATATATATATATATATATATATATATATATAAGGAAGGGGAAGGTTGCGATCATATATCATACAGTGTGTCAGCCTAAAAAAAAGAAAAATATATATTTTTTAAATTGCCAAGTGCGAGTTGGACTCACACACCGATGGTTATGTACCAATTTCATGATAGAAGGTTACCTGACAAAGTATTTGACAAACTTAAATATGTCAATGTTTAAATTGAACAAACACATATTATAAGTTTATAAGGATTTTTTTGTGTGACACACCCACATATTTCCTACTACCTACTTTAAATTTGAGAACATATACTACAAATATTATGAGACTGTAGATCTGAGTATTTGTCGTCTATTTCACCATGTAAATATAAAAAATATGGCGTTGACAGACGGACATGGCCACATACAAGCAAGCAAATGAAAAAGTAATCTTACAATGGTGCCGTTTTTTTTATTTTAGGTACGGAACCCTGAAAATATTGTTGCCATGTCCTCCTGTAATATATTACTGAAAGAATATTTTTTTTGTAAAATTTTCAAATAGGTCAATATATGCAAAGATATATGACATAAAATAAACATTTATGCACAAGAAGACTCTTGTTTTTGAGGTTATATAAATATTTGATCATAAGCCGTTCTAGCTTACATTGAAATGTTGTTATTAAGAGCTCTTAATAATAATACTTTCGATAGTTTAAATTTATATAAAACAAAGGGTGTAGTGTTAAGACTCTACGTCCTCCACTTTTCGCCCCATTTTCGTTACATTGCATGTTCAGTGGCAGAGCTTAACGCCCGCTTTGTCTTTTTACCAAAGTGAAAAATCGAAATAGGTCATTCCCCCGACTGAGAATCGAATCCACTATCCATCTGTGCCACCGTGACCTTAATATCAACACGTTGTATAGAATGAAGTAAAATTACCTAATAATTTTAACAAATTACTTTACTTTACAAGTAACTTTAGAAAATTTTAAAGAAGCCGAACAATGTCACAGTTTTTTATTATGCAATAATTATTTAATTTGTTACGAAAAAATCTGATTGAAAAGCTCCGGCATTGCATAAATACGAGTACTTATAATTTTCTTACAAACTAAAAAGTTCTCAGCGAATTGTATTGAAAATAAACTTTACGAAAACTTATTAATGCTTAACTTTGTATTTTTATTTTTTAGCTTCACGCGGTATTCTCCGTGTCAGGGTAGGCAGAGGGAACCTAGAGTTAAGACACTCCATTCCGCGCTTACCACCTCCCGGGACATTGCGTATTGAGTGGCGGAACTCAACGCCGCGTGTTATCTGATTTCCAGAGCGACGAAAATAGAAATTATTAATTCCCTCCGAGTGGGAATCGATCCTACAACCGTCACGCTTACAGTAAGACTTAGAGACAAAGTCATGATGCGACGTCGCCTTTTGGGTGCTCGAGCTGATTTTGTTTATAAGCTTACATAACTTTGAGTTATAACTTTTTTTATGTAAACAAATGTTAAGAAGTTTTAAAAAAAAACTCGTTCCATTTTCCTCATATTGTACATTTTGCCAGTCAAAACGAGAACGATGAACGTTCGAAGCCATAACCGTCGTTATGGCTTCGATTCCCACTAGGGGAGAATGAATTATTTCATTTCCCAGCTCTGGTAATAAAACAAAGAGCTAAGTTCCGCCATTCAACACGCAAAGTCTCGAAAATTGGGCGGAAAGTGTGAAACGGAGAGTCTTAACACTAAGTTCCATCTGTCTACCCTGCCCTTCTCTATATCCGGGATATAAAATTAATTTAAATACAATCATTATCCCGTGCAGCAGGGACAGTTGATTTCCGCCAACACATAATATTTTAAAATCTATGCATGAAATGGAAACGGACTGAGTTAACGCTAGGTTTTTTTTGTTTACTAAATTATTTTAATAAAAATATTACGTTCGCTCCACAATATGTAAAATGAAGTGACCTATCACTTACATAAGTGATATTCATCTTTAAATCACTAGATCATCAATAATTCAGTTTAAAATAACTAAATCGCTAAAATAACACAGTCTCTTAAGTCAGTAAACCAGTACAGCAAGTGGGGGTAAGCAACCTACATACCTCCCCCCTTTCAAAAGAGATTGGTTCTACAGATATGATTGTTTTATACGAATTACCAGCTGTCTCTGAGAGGCAATTCTGGTTTGATTTACCTGATTCTAGCTTTAAATTTTTCTTACACATTCTTACTTAGTTAGTCGAGTAGACAAATTGAATGAGTTAACAACACTGCTTACTATTTCCCGACTGAACGTCGACTGGTGACTCACCTTTACGCTAGCCTTGCCAGAGAGAGGAAATATACAAAAGAAAGTTACACTGAACCATCTGTCATCATCAGGTTACAGTAAAACAACATCAGACATATCAATATCTAAACGTCAGTGATGGGAGTTTTGAGAATTTTGTCATGATGGAAAATGAGATACTGCGATGATTGTATAACGTCGTTAGAGTCTATTTGTATAAGTAGGTAGTAGAGTCTGGTATATAACACTATGTTCCCACTGTTACCGTCTATACTTCGAGCTCGCTGATCTCAGAAACTGATTCGAATTAAAAAATATTTTTGGGATAGTCCATTCATCGATGGCTATAAGCTATATTACATCATGTTTACCGTTCTGATGTTACCAGCTTACTTGTGTACAGAGTAACACGTAGTGAACTCCATTTGACAATGCAGGCGAAGTCACACGTTAAAACTACTTGTTTAATATTAAAATAAAATCAATGTGTCCTTCTATACAAGCGATAAGCTGTAGAAAGATTTGAATACATAATTATCATATGCCTTATCAATTAATTGAGTGGATCTCAACTGCTTCTAATATATATATATATATATATATATATATATATATATATATATATATATATATATATATATATATATATATATATATATATATATATATATATATATAAATATATATATATATATATATATATATATATATATATATATATATATATATATATATATATATATATATATATATATATATATATATATATATATATATATATATATATATATATATATATATATATATATATATATATATATATATATATATATATATATATATATATAATATATATATATATATATATATACTATGTGTGGATTAAATTAAATATATTTACAGGAGCTAGCTTAGGCATAGTTAATTAGTTGAATTATATGCTGATTCGCTCGAATCTACCTGTCTAAGAGAATTCTCTTTTCAACAATGGATTTCCTCAAATCCATTCATCCATCCAGTCATAGAGTGACAAGGGAACCAAGTGTTAAGATACTCCGTTTCTCGCTTTCCGTCTTTCGAGACAATGCGTGTTGAGTGAGGGAAGTCAATGCGACGCTTTCACTTGTTACCAGGCGGTGGAAACGGGAATAATATATTCTTCCCGACAAAGAATCGAACCTACGACGGCTGTAGGCCTCAATAATTGAAAATTTTAATACAAAAAAAATTCAATTACACCACATTTTCTATAAATCAGAATTTCTCAAGATACAGTGTAGATAATGCACGCACACTCTTTCCTTATCACTGGTATGGGACGTGATATTTTGTAATTAAATTTTTTTTTATTTCACAAGCATTACTTTTACTTTCTCCTAATACTTAAAAGAAAATAACTTTAATTCATTTGAATTAATATTGTAATTTTTTTTATGTATTTTTACTTCATCAGTAAAAGAAGAGGAAACTGAAATACTTATACGCATTTTTTTTTACCTTACGTGTATCTCGCATATAGCAGAGTAGGTGAGAAAACCTTGTGTTAAGACTCTTCGCTTTTAATTTTCCATCTATTTTTCGAGACTTTGGCTTTGTCTTTTTACTAGAACAGGAAAATTAACGTAATCCATTGCCTTGCATTGAGGAATCGAACTTACAACTGCCGCTGCAAAAAAAAGGAATCACATGCGACTGTCTGTAAGAAATATTGCTTGGGTAATTATTAATAAGATCAAAAGGTATTATTTAGGTATTATGTAAATAAAGTAAAACTTTGTAAATTAAACTTTTTTATACATCTATCAAGATGTAGTTATATTCAACATAGAACAGAGAACGCGTAAAACAAACCAAAAGTAAAATTAAGAAAACTAAATGATTTTCATACTAAAAGTGAATTTAATTTTTTTTACATCTACGCTTAGCTAATCTATGTTATATGTCGTAAGTCTCATCTCAGCGTCTAACTTGGCCGCATCTTATGCAACTATTACGACAGAACTGACCGACATTTTGTGATTTTGCTTATATAACAACAATTGTCGGTAACACCTTTGTTCGCCGAAAATTAATTAGAATAGAATTGATATTTGTGTCGGCGAATTTGACAATTTTCTCCTGAGCTACAAGTTAGGAGAAAGCCGCATTGGAGAGGGATCAGGTTAAAATGGCCGTTACGCTTCATTTTGTGTCAGATTGAATATTTTCATAAAAAGTATTAACAGTATTTTGGTTTATTTTTGTTTTCAATAGGTAGCTTTATTTATATGATTATTGATAAGCAGTAAATTTTCACTTCAGATACTTCCGGTTACTTAACGTTTTATAACTTAATTTCTTAACCTACATACGACAGAATTAATTACTTAACTTAACTAGATATATATATATATATATATATATATATATATATATATATATATATATATATATATATATATATATATATATATATATATATATATATATATATATATATATATATATATATATATATATATCAAAAAAATTACTATTTTATTATATTACATAAGGTTAATCGATATTTATTTATTTATTTATTTTAGCTGTATTCATTGATATGAGAGTAGTATTGGTTTTATAGGGAAATATTAAATCATATATATACAAATATATAGGAAATATGCAATGTATCGGAGGGAAAGCGGGAAACGGAGTGTTTTAACACTGGTTTTCCCTCTGCGTGCCCTGCTTTATGCGTGTTAGAGCGTGAAGCTATAAAAATTGTTTCTTATTTGAATATTTCCATTGAAAATGTAACTTTTTCTTGGTAAGTAACCTAATTGTGAGAGCGTCTGATGCGGATATTATATAGTCATCAAAAAATACTTTGAAAGATACGTCATCGTCCATGTCTTAAGTCACGTTACCATAACGATTCGTTTATGCCACAATTTTTCCTATAAACTATACATGGTGTTTGTATATTAACAATAGTATATATGGCACTTATGGGGGTAGCCGGCCAGGACTTTAGAAACATCACATGATGGAGGTGGGTGGCACCGTTTTTTTTTTATCAGCTCTTCGCCCTTAATCTCGCAAGGCAGTTTAAGCTGAAACAACCTAATGTTAAGATACTCTGTATACCATTTTTAATCTGAATTTGAATTCGATTCTCTCCGAATGAGTATCGAAACCGCAAACCTTCCCGTTTACAGGCAGACGCTGTGCCACTGCGCCACGACGGTCCTCTATTCGATATTACTTCAACTATTCTTATTCTGCCCCTGAGTGGGAATCGAACGTACAACTATCGCGCTTACTATCACACCACATTATGGTGTAGGTTACAAATAGAATTTCACATCATATTTATTGATAATATCTAAAAATATGTCCCTTGACTCTAATAAAGGAAAGCTGTCACAATTTTCTGGTTGAATTACTTTTAAATTGTTACATTTCAACACATTTCATCATCAATTTACACAACTTGATAATACTATGGATCAATAAAATGATTTAGTAGGCACCATATACCCAAGAGAGTAGGCTGAGAGAATACAGAACTACATATACATATATGTATGTAGAGCTTATAGCTAGAGCTTTTGGACACCAAAAAAACGAGCTGTTAAAATTGTGCTATTTTTAATATATATAAATATATATAAATATATATATATATATATATATATATATATATATATATATATATATATATATATATATATATATATATATATATATATATATATATATATATGACTGATGACAAACGCTTTATCTAGTTACATATAAACAAAAAAGATTTTTTTAACGTTTTTTACAATACAACATTAAAATATATAAAAAATGATAATAATTTCATATATACTAATGAATGACAGTACCTATAGATTTCTCAGCATCTCTTAATGGTGTCACGGCTAACACGACAGTAATAAGTTTCGAGGAAAGTGAACGAAAGCAAAAGGATCCTGGATCCGGTGTGAACGGGTCCATCCGTCACAATGTTGCGTAATTTGATTACGTTAATATATAATATAAATAACTTCACACAGTATTTCCCGCCTAAACAAGAGGTAGCTTAGTGTTAAGACACTCCGTTCTCCGCGTTCGCAAAATTTCGAGACAGTGCACGACCGTAGTGCCGCTTTTTTAGTTGTATATTATATATTCTTAATTTTAATTTATATATCCTTCTGTTTAAGATACTCGTAAAAATGCTCATGAACCGTTAAATGCCTTTTTTATTTAGTTAAATTAGTGATAAATTTAATATTTATTTTAAATAAGAATATTATGATACTATCATAAGCTACTTTAAGGCTTTTGCTTGTAACATAAAAAAAATCAAAAATAGTTGTAAGCCATAGGTCTTTGCCTATCTCGCACAATAAAAAGAATTATAATTAAATGATTATAATTTTTTGTTATTGTGTCATACTAAATTCAATTAAACATTTCTACTAACGGTGTAACATACGGTCCTTAACGGATTTTTCTGAATCACACACTAAAGTGTGTCAACGTTTTCCTCCGCTTTGTATTGACACCATTAGGTATTATTTATACACTAATAATAAGGGTATAGAAGCTTTAATCCACAATTTCATTTGCGTAGACTATAAGAGGGGATTTTAGCCCCTTTATACCCGTTCTCGTAGGAAACCCCCCCCTACACTACCCAAGGGTTCTGCATGCCAATTGGTTTTGTCAGTCAGTCGGTCAGCTACAGAAAAGTCTTATATAGGATAGGTATGTAAGTATGTATATATATATGTATATATATATATATATATATATATATATATATATATATATATATATATATATATATATATATATATATATATATTATATATATATATATATATATATATATATATATATATATATATATATATATATATATATATATATATATATATATATATATGTAATTTGTTTTAATTATGCATTTAATACTGGATAGGCAAAGTCAATCTAGTGTTAAGACACTGTATTCTCCGTCTTCCCAGGCATTATAGGCATTATAGGCATTTTTTTTTAAATTTTGACAATACAAGATCAATCGTGACTTTTTTTTCATTTTTCTAAAAATTTATTATGTTTTAAGCATTCGTTTCATCCTGAATGTCTGAATATTTATTAATATATATATATATATATATATATATATATATATATATATATATATATATATATATATATATATATATATATATATATATATATATATATATATATATATATATATATATATATATATATATATATATATATATATATATATATATATATATTATATATATATCGATTATTCTGAAGGCGATTAATACTTAACTTACTTGTATATTTTTTTTTTTTTACTTAAAAGTATTCGCCGTCGCAATTTCTAGACAAAAACAATCGACAAAGGTTCATGTCAGCGTTATTTCATAACACGGTCCGTCATAAGGCTCGAATCTCTCCGAACGGAACCCGCTAACACCGGCGAAAGATCTTAACCTTATGAGAAAATTAAACAAAATTAGTTTTTAATGCATTGCATTATAGTAGCATTTTGATTGTAGTTTTAATGACGTTTCATACATTTTGGTAGTTAATATATTAGTGTGACAAGGTTCCAAATGTGTATATCTGTATGATTTTAATTTGATTGCTATAACAAGGGCATAAAGTTGATTTTTGCCTATATTTGTATCTAAAGATATAATTTTGTTGTAATACACAAATTGCCCTACTATGAAAAGTGAAAGTATTGTGGCGGAGGGGAAGCCGAGTGGAATAGAATGTAAATGCGGATTTCGGTATTTGATGACCCAAGTATTTGTGTTTCAAACTGCTGATAGCTTATGATAGCCTGGTACTTCTGTTGCCGAATCGTTTTTTTTTATTATACACTCGATTTTTTTGATTTAGCATCGCTTACTGTGATGTAGTTCTATTTGGTATGTAATTTTTTATGGACATGGAACATTGTCGCAATAAATTTGTATAGTTAAAAAAAAGAAAAGATATTTGGTGTCACAAGGTTCCATTTAAATAAGGTGTGATGATAATATGTAATTTATATGAAGACGATTTTCATAATAAATAGCAAAAAAGAAGAAAATAACCAAAGAATAATGAAGAAGATACGGAAATAGAGTTCTAAAGAAGCAATTAAAGTTAATTATTGTTTTTTTTTATTGCCCAGAATCGATCTTTATGGCGCTCAATGGTGGAGGCCTTTTCCAAACAGTGGAGCAGTTTAAGAGTTCATAGTTCAATTTAAAGAACCTATATTTCACTGTACATATATGTATGTATGGCAGATATAAGCTAACTTAATCGTCTTAATTTGTTTTCGTTTTAACTAAAGCGGAGAACGGAGTATCTTAACACTAAGTCGTCACTACCTACCGGTAGGTGTAGTTGCGGTGAATCATCACAATCTTTCGATGCCCACTGCTGGACATAGGCCTCTCCTGAAAACCTCCACAAATATTGGTCGTCTTCCGCTGTCCACAACCATCGACTTCCAGTGACCTTCGCCAGTTCATAAATAAATAGATTGATAAAATGTTATCTACAATACAGAAAACATACTAAAATTTAAAAAAAAAAGAAAAAAAAAAATATATATATATATATATATATATATATATATATATATATATATATATATATATATATATATATATATATATATATATATATACCTCACAATTTGGTGACATTAATTGTGCGCTTAGTAGCGGAACTCAACACTGTTCTTTGTTCTTTTTTTTTTAATAAATAAATTGAAACTGTTCTGTCATAGTTGGCACCATCCAGATTGTGTTGATTAAAATCCAGATTGTGATTAGAACTAAAAACTAATGTACATAATAAAAAAATGTCCCTATTGTAGTGTAACTTAAAACGGCGTTGAGATCCGCCGCTTCCCTCATGACATTTTAGAAAAATCAACGTGAAGAACGGAGTGTATCAGCTTCACGCTGTATAGTACATAGCATAGCAGGGTAAGCAGATGGAATCTTGTTCTTCTGATCGGGAATCGAACTCACACTATCGTGGTTACAGTGAGACGCCAGATCTCACTACGCCACTGTTTGGTCAATTTTTAAGCATTATTTAATCAAATTTTATGGAAATACCAGCCGATTTCTATAGCACTGTATAATTGATTCAACCCGAATCTAAATGCTCACCTCCAATGAATTTATGGCAGCCTAGTACATTTGTTACCAATTTATTTTTTTATGATTTTTTCCTTCTAATAACAGTTACGGCATAATTTTTATGTGCCTATAAATGTCATATGAGTTTGTAATGTTTATTAATAAATACTTTTTAGAAACGTTTCGAACTGTCAAATAAATAATGTTATAAATGAGCTGTACGGTTTCCATTTTTTAATTCAATAGGGATTCTCCCTGTAGCAACGATGGTTGTAGATTCGATTCCGGGAACAGTTATTTTCAAGAATATTGAGATGCATATAATGACACGAATAGAGAATATAGAGCATCAGGTTATCTCTGCTTACCGTGTAAATAAAGTTTGACGAATTTGCTTAAAAAAATATAATATATATTATATTATAGCTTCACGCTTTACCCGTCACGAAGCACGAAAGGCAGAGAAATCTAGTGCTTAAACACTCCATTTTCCGCTTTTCATCGGAATCAAAGACAATATGTTGTCACCATACCATACATTACATTACAAAATTAAAGATAATAGATTCCATCGATTATCAATCGAACCCATGACCAACTTTTCATGTCATGACACCACTGCGCCTCAAAGGTGTTCATGCTTAATTACGTAACTTACCCTAACTCTAGTGGGAAATCTGTGAAATGGCGCAGACATTTATTTTACTTTCATTGGACAGAATTCAAAACGTATTTGAATTAAATCTAAATACATTTGCATTTAATGTAGATTTAAATTATTCTAGATAATATATTAATGTGTTTGTTTATTTTAAAGTTTGTCTACCTCTGGTATATAGGATAGAAAGAGAAAGAGAGAGAGAATATAGTGTTTCTCTCTTTCTATCTTAGCTCTGCTTTGTCAAAGCTTTCACGAATGGACATCGATTTAATTTATATATTTTATTGCAGACGCTAATTTTTTTTAACGGAGACCTTTTTAGGAAAGAAGACTAAATGCGATAGTTCTGGGGTTCATTCCCAGTCAGTCATTTTTCATTTACCCATAATGGCCGCGTGGACTTGGTCTTAACCAAGTGTGGCGTTGAGCTCCGCTACACTACGCGCAATATGTCGAATTTAGGCGGAAAGCGGGAGGACAGAGTGTCTAGACACTAGACGATATGCGACTTGAAGCGTGAAGTATAAATATTCTTCTAGCCATAGTTAAGTAGCAAGTTGCTTGATTTGGTTGGTTTGATTTTTATTATAATTAATAGTTTACGGGTACTGCCTGTATTATAAAAAAATAAATCATAATTTATACGTTTATATTTAATATGAAAAAAACTAGAATTTTGTAGAAAAAACTAAATATTTTTGGATTAAATAGTCTATATAATGAGGTGGGCTATAGGCTATATATTACATCACGTTAATAAATTCGATGTAGCCTACTGACAGTATCTTTTATTTATATTTAGTAATATGAGCGAAGCCACAGATAAAAGCTAGCTTATTTTAAATATAGAATATGGGTTAAGAAAAAAATCCTAAAATATTAAAAAAGGATATCTCTTTCTCTCTCTCTCTCTCTCTCTCTCTATCTTTCTTAGGTTTGTTTGTTCCAACCGATACGATCTGATCGAACAAATCGATACTTCTCACTCAAAACTACCAGGCGTTTATGACTCTGTAGGAGTTTTTACAACAACATGGGAACAATCCCACGAGACCATAGTGATATTGATAAAAAAACGTAATTACACCTTAGCTGATGGGAACAGAGTCGATTTTACTTTGGCAAGTCTATTTCTCACGTTATATCATGTAATTGGTGGGATATCTTAATTGTAATATATTTAATTAAAGTCACTTTTTGAATTATTTTTTGTGATGAATTATGAATTTTATTTTGACAATTTTATTCTGAAATCTATCTTTACTAAATAATATAAATAATAAATAAATTATTGTTAATATATATCTAAAATATTTAAAATTTATCCGAAATATTGAAAAAGAGGTAGTGGGTTCAGTTCCCATATGGAAATATGATTTATTTTTATTCCCCCGCTATGAGAAGACAAAGTGGATCGCTGAGTTCTCTGGTTGAGAGCCACTTTTTATAAGAAGTGTTTTGAATGCGGACGGAAAATATATAGCTTTATAATATACTTTACACTTTTTCCACCTTTTGGAAGCGACAAAAATGAAGCCTTTTTTACCTTAGAAATGTAAAAAAAATTCTTTATAGATAATAAATAAATATTTATTTATTTATACAGATACGATAAGACAATGTAACGTTTTATAGAAAACAATACTAAATAAATATTAAAAAGGAAAATAATCATCAAATTTATTGATCACGCAAGCCTATATTATTATATATCCAAACAAATATATATATATATATATATATATATATATATATATATATATATATATATATATATATATATATATATATATATATATATATATATATATATATATATATATATATATATATATATATATATAGATATATATATATATATATATATATATATATATATATATATATATATATATATATATATATATATTTATATATATATATATATATATATATATATATATATATATATATATATATATATATATATATATATATATATATATATATTCAAAACTTTAAACAGCTTTATATTTTCCTTCTGCCTTAACTCCTCCTTATTTTTATTTTTTTAATTTTTATGCAGAATACCCCACATAGCAGGGTAGGCAGAGAGAACCTTCGGCAGAAGAAACTTAGTGTTAAGAAAGCCCGTTCCCCGCTTAATAGAGGTATAGCGTGTTGAGTGGCGGAACTCAACGCCGCACTTTTGCCTTGTTACCAGAGCGAAGAAACTAAATATAATTCATTCTTCCCGAGTGGGAATCGAACCCACAAACGGTCACGTTTTATATATGCCCATATAAATAAAACTAACCGTGATATTAAACAAAAATTTGCATAATTACTATCCATTTAAATTTTTATACTTCACCTAACAGTCATTTATTTTCATTTCCTTGTAATTGTTTTAAAGATAATAATCAATTATTCCTATCTAAATTAATTCTAGGTAAATTGATTGTGATGAAAAACTTAACGTTTTTACACTATCCTTTTTTTTTTTAATTATTTTACAGCTTCACGCTGTATCCCGCAAAAGGTACTACCTAGTGTTAAGACACTCCGTTCCCCACTTCTCACTCAATTTCCGAGATATTGCGTGTTGAGTGTTATTAAGACCAATTCGACCTTACACCATAGATAATAAATGTCAGTGTCGCAGTAAGTAGACAAATGATACTTATCTATCTATTATCGTACTAGAACTTACTGCCATTTGAAACTAAGAGACGTGTATGAGATGCATATGAAATATTTTAAGTAGATCTGGACAGTACATTGGGTTAGATGGATAAAATGGGTAACGTGAAGCGGCTTCACGCTGTATCCCGCACGTTGCGTGAAATATTTTGTGCCGAGTGGCGGAACTCAACGCCGCGCTTTGTAACGTGAAATAATCGGGGAATTGGGGAACTTTATTACTTATTTTATAAAACTGAATTTTTTTTTTTTTTTTATATTTCGCCAAAATAAGCTTTTTTAAAATTTCTTTTGCCTATTCTGGTAACCTGGCGTTGAGTTACGTGTGGCATACATACAATGTCTAAAAATGAAGTGTGAAGAATTATTAGAACTGCCAATAATTAATCATATGTAATTATAAAAGATATGATGTCCACAAAAATGTATAAGCGGAGAATATAGTCCTTACACTAACTATTCTGTATCTCCGCACCAAAAAAAAGAAAAGAAAGAACAGAGAAAATGAAGAAAAAAGATAGAAAAATCTCTCTATAATAATGTAATTTTTCCCAAAACGAGTATTGTTTCCTAGGGCCAAGGGCCTAGAGGGCATCCACCCCGGTGAAAGTACCTGGCCTAACTCTTATTTGGTTCATTCACTTCTGACTGGGACTGGTATGGAGTGACCGATTACAATTAATTATTTGTTTAATTTAAAATAATAATTATAATATATATATATACATATTTTTATTTTATTTTTTTTATTGTAAGATGTAATTTAGTGCTATAGCCCTCCGTTTTTTCCGGTTTAGCTAAAGCAATATTCATAATACTTTAAATTAGATTTGAATACTGCATAGCATTCATACATATATACATTTTCATTTTTCATTTTGAATATGAAAAATATTAATAAAAAAATAGCAACAAATTCTGGAAAAAAAAATGTTATGAAATTACGTAGATATACGAATCATCTAAGAGATCCTTGGACTTGTTGACAGATAACTAATAATTTAATAGATAATAGTGTATACTTATGGAAATCATTAAAATTTTGATATTTATCTAGATTCTAGAGCAATTACCTTATTATTTAAAAAAATAATAAAAATATTATTATTATTATTATTCAATAGTGCCAATATTACACATTATTATTATATTATTTTACGCTGTACTCTACGTGTAGCAGAGTAGGCAGAGGATTAGTATTGAGATGCTTATTTCATTTATTTAGTTTTAGTTTTGAAAAAATATGTCTTAGTATTTAAAAAAAACAAAGA
Organism: Dione juno; assembly: GCA_037127375.1. Classification (NCBI taxonomy): domain Eukaryota; kingdom Metazoa; phylum Arthropoda; class Insecta; order Lepidoptera; family Nymphalidae; genus Dione; species Dione juno. The sequence continues at coordinate 5,452,188 of JAXRJS010000088.1, read as the reverse complement.
ACGTAGAAACATATCACTAAATTCTCTCTAGTTTTTTCACAAATTATAACACATGGGACAAAAGAAAACATGACTCCTACGGTAAAACATCTTTAGAATCTTACTAGATGAAGACTACTCCATACATTCCGTGTTCCAAAATTCCAAGGCTGGCGAGAAGAAAGCCCGGAAAGTGACAGTGGAATCCACCGGCGCCGCGCATCGCCTCCAAGAATATAGATCTACAAATATTTATATGCGTTTTAAGGTTTCTTGTACAAGCAGAAGTATTTTCATAGGAATTCTATATAAGACACCATAAAAAGAACACTAATCTTATGGTTTCTATAATAAAATCCCATGAGGTTATATTCCGCAATCCATTAATACGCATTGTGTCTAGAATCGGTGTAAAACTAGGTTCTCTTTACTCTCCTGCTATGCGGAAAAAGTGTAAGTTTAGAATTACTTTTTGTGTGGATATCGCATGAATACTATTTTTCTATTTATATGCAGTTTAGAGTTTATATATATATATATATATATATATATATATATATATATATATATATATATATATATATATATATATATATATATATATATATATATATCTTTCTGTATTCTTATCACAACAAACACCATTTTCAACTAAGGATGATGATAAAACTATTAAAATTCGAACCTGTTTCCTTCGAAAGTGATCCCGTCAAGCCTAATGGTTACTTTCACCTCTGTTCTGTAGCAAGGTCAATGGCATCAAAAAATCTGAACCCACTGGACGCCCATCAATTTTATTTGGGAGAGGATTGGTATGAAATGGATGTGTATTATTTTATTTTAATATGAAATGTATTCATATATTTTTATTTGCTTCACGTTTTATCCCGCATATAGTAGGATAGAGGGAAGTGATTCCCGGTTTTTGTCCAACTTTTCAGATATTACGTGATAAATGAATTTAACGCCGCGCTTTGTCCTCATACTAGAGCGAGAAAATTAATAATTCTTCCCCCTATTGGAGAATCGATCCCACAGTCGCCCTGATTACCACCGCTGTGACAGCTACATATTATTTCTATTAAAAAAACTAAATTTTAGTCCAAAATCTTATATTATATATAAATATTCTGAACTATAGACAAACTTACTTCATTAAAATAATAATTATTCACATCAATATATAAAATCTTATACATCTCTACAAGAAAAATAGAAATATTCATATTTTTTTCACTATAACTTGTACTGGATCTAACACACGATCACCGAAAACTGCAGTGTCAACTAGAGGTCGATGCACGCGCGTGTACAGACGCAGGATGTATTCACAAAAAATGGTACGGATTTTTGGGATTTTGGGACCAAAAGCTAGTAGTGACGAATCACTATGTTCCTTTTTTTCATAATTTTTTAGTGAATACAATTGGCCTTTAGTCTAGTTTTTTATTTGTTTTTGAGATATTGCTAGTTAAGTAACTGATTCTGACGTCACAGCGTTCTATTGAAGTTCTAGGATTTATTTACCTTATAATCTAATGTAGGTATGCATTTTATCTAAGTAATTCGCGAAATTTTACATATTATTTTAAATATGAACTCTGTTTACAACAAATAACTTTTTTGTCATATGCTCTATAATTATAAAAGCATATCATACATATATGTTATAAGTCTAAAGACAATCTCTTAACATTAAAAGACCCTTTTATACTCTTTTTAGTGACAAAATACTCCAAATCGCCTGTTTTTCTCTTTCTTCTTTATTGATAGTGTCCAATTTTCCAACAATCTGTACAGTACACGTGCAAGGCCGGGTCGCCGACCGCCGCCCGCGCAGCCTCCGGGAAACCAGTGAGATGGTTTCCAACATGTTTCTCTTAGTAGTATAGAAGTATTGTAGATCAAGTAGATATAATGTTTATTGGGAATGGTGCTTTTACTTTTTTCATACATTTTTTGTACGTTTATTTTTATTCGATATTTATCTATCTATATATAAATTTTAAATCTTCTCGTTATTAAATGCTATTGCTTTGAAGAAAATTTCCAAAAGCAGAATTTTGGTGTGGATTCTTCGGAAGGATACGGAGGAAGTTAGAGATATTTCCCCAAATTTCAGCAGAAACTAAAAAAAACGAGATGTTACTTCTTACAGTACACACTAATAAAATTGCAGGTTAAATATTATAATACATGATTGTCACATATAGTATGTTAATGTAGTAATATAGTACATGTCTTTAGTAAAGGAAAGAAAAATATATATAAAATTATGATCTTTACTAACATACATAAATTATCAAGTTGAAACATGTCAGTCGAGTTGTTCTCCATTTTCCACATATAAAAATCAAAATGAGGAAATTCAACATCGCTTTTTTAAATAGACTGGGAATATAATAAAGCTCCCGTGGCTTATTGAGCCATAGCCTTTGACTGTAAATCTGATAATCGTGGCTTCGATTCCGACACACGCCAATGAATGAATGCATCAGTCAATTAATATTATTATATATATAATACATTGGTACATTTTTATTTTTAGTATAGTATATTTTTGTGTATATATAAATATTAACTATACATTTAATAATGAAAAAAAATTGTTCTCTTATACAATCTTTGTTTTTATTTTTTTTTTGGCCTGGACCGTGCATATATATATATATATATATATATATATATATATATATATATATATTATATATATATATAATATATATATAATATATATATATATTGTTGTTTTTATAGTTGAAAAAAACTTTGGTCTTGTAAATCAAAAATAAGAATTTTCTTTAAAAACTTCAAAGAAAAGATATTCTTTATCTATAATCTCCAAAATTATTATTTTATCAAAACTATTCTTTGAAAAATTATTATATCAAATCTAATTTTATTTATTTCTTTATTTATATTTTTCACAAATCACCCTTTAACTATAGGATTATTCATTCTTTTACAAACTCTTTTAACTTGCATTTTATCAGGTATATTTATTAATACTTATTGATTTTCATATATTTTATTTTTAATTTTTTTAGGAGGACTATTAGTATTATTTATTTATGTTTCGAGAATTGCATCTAATGAGTTATTCAAAATTTCAAATTTTAATAAAATATTTATTATATTAAGTTTAATTTATTTAATTTTATTTTCATTTTATTTTAAAAATAATTTAACTTGAATAAATACATATATTAATGAAGAAATATTAAATTTTTTAAATTTAGTTATATATATATATATATATATATATATATATATATATATATATATATATATATATATATATATATATATATATATATATATATATATATATATATATAACTTAAATGAAAATCGAATCCATAGTGTACAGTCAAGTACCACGGTAGCATAATTTATCACTAATTTTCTAAAACGTTGTATCATCAAAGTAAAAATTCCTATAAGGGAAACAATTGCTTGAATGAAAGTTGCGGAATAAGCGGACCACCTACAGCGCTATTCAATCTTTTCTTAGAATATATTATAAATATTAATCTTTACTTTTTAATTTACTTTGTATTTGTTATAAAAAAAAAACAAATGCCCACCTACGTGATGAGATAATTCGATTTGAATTCGTTCTGTTACACGCTGTATCCCGCATATGGGCAGAGGAAGTCAGTGATTTTTTTAGCTTCACGTTGTATCCCGTGCGTTGAAGGGTAGGCAGAGGGAACTGTTGATAGAAGGAACCTAGTATTCTCCACTTTCCGCATTTCGAGGCATTGCGTCTTGGAGTGGCGGAAACTCAACGCCACGCTTTGCCTCGTTGCCAGAACGAATAAAATGAAAATAATTCGATTGCATTCGAAATTGCTTGTAATATATTTGAATCAAGAATATTTTGATTTTGATTCACTCTCCCCGAATGGGTAACGAACCCGCAGACCGTCGCGCTTACAGGCAGGCGCTGTGCCTCTGGGCCATGACGGTACTTTTTTATTTTTATTATTATTATTCTCTACAGATACATAGTCCGTACGTTTTGTTAGAAACATTTTAATATATTTTTTTTTCTTTGACGTCACTCAATCTAGAACTTAGTGTTAAAACACTCCGTTTTACGCTTTCCACTTTTTTTTAGAGACGTTCTATACTTTGGATTTACAACCATTTAGGTCGTGGATACGATTTATGCTTTAGACAATTTTTTTGTATTGCAGATAAACATACGTGTTAATTCAATAGCGTATTATAACTTTTTTTTTTCAATTTAAATGTTATTTTAAGTCGCTTTACTTAAGTTAGACAAGAAGAAGTTTAAGAAAAATCTAGCAAAGATGCTAACAAAATAAATTAATTATAAAAGAACAAGAATTTCGATGAAGCTCAATAAGATTGCATATATTTAAATTGGCATTAGCACAAGCATTTGAACAGCCTCCTAGAGTCGTGGGTTCGAGTCCCCCCCCTTCCCACTACATTCAAAGTGAGTGTAATATTTCTTTTTTTTTTTAAACTTATCACTACATGGCTTAGCATAATAAAATATAGAAAGGGGAACGGAATTACTTGACACAAATTTCCTTAATAACTTGTTATTATATATTATACGTATTATATAATAATTGCATAACTTGACATTTTGACCGTGACAATCACGTGATGTTTGAATTTTTATATTCATCTCTACGTAACATAGTCTAGGAGGTGGTTGGTAATTTTATATGTTCTATAATGGTGAAATGGGACAGTGTTTTACTTTAAATGTGACGGTTATGGGCTCGGCCTTGTACTTGAGGGAATATTTTGTAGTTATTTTCCCGCGTTAGTAAGGCACAACATCGTGAATTCACGGGAAAAGTGGAGATCTGAATGTCTTGATCCTATGTTCTGTCTGGATACAGCGTGATTCTAAAACAATCTGTATGCACTTTCGGAATGAAAAATAAAGAATCTAGTTGTCAGTCGTTCCATTTCACTTACCCTACTTATGATATTTCCAGTCGAAACAAAGAACAAGAGTATGCCAGAACCAATAATTTACACATACTGGACAAAAGTAAATAAAAAAATTAAGCTTTTAACAAAAAAAAAACAGTCGTCGAATGAAAAAAAAAACAGCTTCAGCTTTTTCCCGTACGTAGACAAAGATAACCTAGAGTTAAAACACTACTCATTCTAGAATTTCTACCCAATTATCGAAACAGCGTGTTGTTTAGCGGAATTGAACACTGCGCTGTGTCTACTTGCCAGTGCAAGGAAATGAAATATTTTTACAATCTTTACATTATTAAAATAAAACAAAATTATTCAGCAGCTGTCTCTCGGCCTATAATAGATGGCGCTAGTATAGAAGACATTACAGTCCCAGCGTTATGTAAACTCGGCAAGTGCAAGTAGACCGGAACGTTGCCGCTACAGGTTGCTTTAAATCACTATATCAATATAAATATGTATATTTTGTTAGTACTAACATGTAAGTGAGTTTGTCTGTCTGTAAGCAAGATGGTTCGTGGGTTCGATTCTCACTGTTGGATCAAGAGAAGCGTTAAGTTACGTCACTCAAAATGTAATCTCATCATTGGGCGGAAAGCGGAGACCGGTGTTTGTTGACTCTAGGTTATTTTTATGTACCCTGTTATATATATATAAAAAAAATAGTTATATGTTGTCGCAAATAAAAGTATTAATAACGGTACTTCCTCCCTTACTGTATACATTAGGGTTGGCAGGTTCAGTCCGTTATATTTAAAATAAATGGAGAAAACAATGGTGAATAACTATATATTTTTTTTTTATAGTTATGAAAAGTTATGAAGAAGATACTTGCGAGTATATTCTTTATCTGTAAGTACTGTACAATTGATTGGACACAAAGCTTGAAGCTATTATCTTTTACGTGTCACATGTTCAACAATTAGAACATAACTACTAATACGATAAAGCGCGGCGTTAAGATCCGCCATTCGTCACTTGTCGTTCAAATTCGGCTAATTCGGAAAACCGGGTAAAGAATAAAGATTTCACTGCCTTTTTCCCTGGATACGGCTAAGATCATAGAATATGTTAAAGTTAATCATTGTCGTTATATATACACTAAATTTAGCCTGCGGCTTAGTAGTAACTTAGTAAGCGACATATGACACATTCTAAGTGCCTGAAGCAATTCTGGCGCATCTAAAGTGGGTTATATAGAAACGATTAACGTGATAATATAACATATAGCCTTCTTCTTGAGACAAACAAATCAAAATCAAAATATTCTTTATTCAAATAGGCTATAGCGAGTACTTCTGAATCGTCAATTAATATAAGTGTCAGTATTGTCAGTTCTACTAGAAGCTACCACCAGCTCGGAGGACAGTTCTGCTGAGAAGAGCTGGCCAGAAACTAAACAGTTGCTCTTTTTTAATGTAAATTTACAATATATTTACAACTGTGGTTAGCCTCCCGAATGAGCATCAACAGTACTTAACTCCACACACTATACACAAATTAAACAGCTTTGCTATATTAGGATAGATTCCTTTTTTTTAAATATAAAGAACATCCAGCTTGATAACGTTAATGCTTGATTGCGAAAATTGGAAACTTGGCTCAGTGGATTTCTATGTCTTTCCATTTTCTTATTTTATGGGGTATATAGTAGTTCTGTATTTACAATAAGGACACCATGATATGGAGCTCGGATAGCTTTATATCCCAAATATCTTATAATGAACAATAACAAACAACAACATTTTCTTTTTCAGGTTCAGCTGTATCCCGCATGTAGCAATGTAGGCTGAGACTATACAGGCAAAAAACCAGATTTTTCTTATTATATTTCAAATTATTTTGTATATTATTAACAAGAAACAATTAAATTAGATCAAGTTCTTATATTGCTCTTTCTTGTCGGTTGTCTTTAAAAGTTAAAAATTTTAATTAATATAAATAAAAAAAAACATTGATATAAATAAAAAAAAACACACACACAATTACATATGGCAATATGGAGAGAGGGAACCTAGTGTTAAGACACTCTTTTCCTCTCATTATCTCAATTCGGCGGAACTCAACGCCGCGTTTTGTCTATAATAATTGAATATAAGGTTTTTTTTTTTCTTTTTCAAGCACACTGTATAATGAAGTTGAAATTGCAACCAGTTTTACGCAAGAGCGTGCAAATCGAGACGAATAGAATCACTTCCTAAGAATTGACACACTTTCAGTTTATAACACTTTTTTGGATAAAAAAAAATTGTTATACGAAACAGAAATTAATTTTTATTAGCGCTTTATATAATTGTCTGTTTTGTAATTATTATAATGCATATTTGGTTTGAGATTTCTTTTTTTTTTTTCAGCTTCCGCTTTTAGTGGAGAAGGCAAATCGCATCAAATGTGATAAGATATGGTGTATTTTAACGTAATAAAATTTTTCATTTGTCTTTAATGATGCCCGGGAAAGTCATAACTTTGGCAGCGGTAGTTGGTAGGGACTAAATTCAAATTCAAATAATTTTATTCAAAGTAAGAATACATGATTAATTTTTTGAACGTCAAGATCATTACCACCGGTTCACTAAAGTTAATGCCTCAGACCTGAGAAGAACCGGCGCAAGAAACTCAGCGGGACATTTTTTTTATATAGTCATTTACAATAATACAATTATTCGTTGTTGACAATGATACGCTTGAGATAGACTGGAGACTGGAGACTGGAGACTGGAGCGAGCATTTCATTCCCAAGGTGTGTTATCATTTACAAAATCATTAATTAGGTAATAATAAATAACCTTAACACACAAACGTCTTTTCACATTTTTTTAAATTGTGATATAGAACATTCTCGGAGGTTTTCTGGGATCCAATTGTAAAAGCGTACACTTTGTCCCATGAAGGAATGGCGGACTCAATGCAATCGAGTCATATGCGCGGTAAGTTTCAACCTATTTCTAGTATTAATATCGTGTACATCGCCAATTTTAGTAAAATCATTAATATTTTTTTTTACATATAAAACATTTTGAGGATATATCGAGACGCAACTGTCATTATATTAATTTCCTTAAATTTGTCTCTTAATGATTCTTTAGGGCTTAAGTTATAGATTGAGAGAATAGCTCGCTTCTGCAGGACAAAAACTGTATTGATCACGGCTGCATTACCCCAAAGTATAATGACATAACACTATAAAAGTAGCTAAAATAAATAAGGCGAGCCACCACTTTCCACTATCTATCATTGAAGGAGTAGCGGGATGGCAGGTTCATTCCGCTCTTGGAGACCTGTGTGTAGGAGAAGGCAGCATGCTCGACTTCAACTCCCCTCACCCTAGGCTAGACGAAGGTCCGCAATAGGGCCTTCCACTGAGGTGGCAGTCCTGCGGAGTTTTCATTTAGGTGCACAGGTTTATGCTGGGTTTTAGTGGCTAGTGCGTTTATGCACTGGTGAGTCCTACAGCGTTGGCTTAACAGGCTCCTGCGGTCTACGTAAAATGTATTTAACAGTGTAAAAAAAAATATTTCACTTAATAGATATTTATTACTTATTTATCAACTTCCTGCTCATTTTATAAATAGCTAACATTTTCCTGCGTAAAATGGAAATAAATAACCACAGTATTTGTTATTTACCTAGTATTATACAAATTTCACATTTTTACTCGCTTAAGGTATATTTATTAAATTATTTTAATGCGGTATCGATTCCTTATTCCTTAAATAAATGATTAAACCTGCTTTGACTGGCTTACAAATGGCAACTTAAACTAAACTTCGGCTGCGAGTCCAAGGCACTGTTTCTAGATTTAAAAATGTAGATTTAAATTTTATTTATAAGCTAGTGTTCCTAGTGATAGTTAGTCAACGTCACTTTACAAATCTACAATTCGTATGTATATTGTCCATATAGTGAATATATATATATATATATATATATATATATATATATATATATATATATATATATATATATATATATATATATATATATATATATATATATATATATATATATATATATATATATATAGATATATATATATATATATATATATATATATATATATATATATATATATATATATATATATATATATATATATATATATATATATATATATATTCACTATCTGGACAATATACATACGAAGTGTAGATTTGTAAAGTGACGTTGACTAACTATCACTAGGAACACTAGCTTATAAATAAAATTTAAATCTACATTTTTAAATCTAGAAACAGTGCCTTGGACTCGCAGCCGAAGTTTAGTTTAAGTTGCCATTTGTAAGCCAGTCAAAGCAGGTTTAATCATTTATTTAAGGAATAAGGAATCGATACCGCATTAAAATAATTTAATAAATATACCTTAAGCGAGTAAAAATGTGAAATTTGTATAATACTAGGTAAATAACAAATACAGTGGTTATTTATTTCCATTTTACGCAGGAAAATGTTAGCTATTTATAAAATGAGCAGGAAGTTGATAAATAAGTAATAAATATCTATTAAGTGAAATATTTTTTTTTACACTGTTAAATACATTTTACGTAGACCGCAGGAGCCTGTTAAGCCAACGCTGTAGGACTCACCAGTGAATAAACGCACTAGCCACTAAAACTCAGCATAAACCTGTGCATCTAAATGAAAACTCCGCAGGGCTGCCACCTCAGTGGAAGGCCCTATTGCGGACCTTCGTCTAGCCCAGGGTGAGGGGAGTTGAAGTCGAGCATGCTGCCTTCTCCTACACACAGGTCTCCAAGAGCGGAACGAACCTGCCATCCCTCTACTCCTTCAACGATAGATAGTGGAAAGTGGTGGCTCGCCTTATTTATTTTAGCTACTTTTATAGTGTTATGTCATTATACTTGGGGTAATGCAGCCGTGATCAATACAGTTTTTGTCCTGCAGAAGCGAGCTATTCTCTCAATCTATAACTTAAGCCCTAAAGAATCATTAAGAGACAAATTTAAGGAAATTAATATAATGACAGTTGCGTCTCGATATATCCTCAAAAATGTTTTATATGTAAAAAAAATATTAATGATTTTACTAAAATTGGCGATGTACACGATATTAATACTAGAAATAGGTTGAAACTTACCGCGCATATGACTCGATTGCATTGAGTCCGCCATTCCTTCATGGGACAAAGTGTACGCTTTTACAATTGGATCCCAGAAAACCTCCGAGAATGTTCTATATCACAATTTAAAAAAATGTGAAAAGACGTTTGTGTGTTAAAGGTTATTTATTATTACCTAATTAATGATTTTGTAAATGATAACACACCTTGGGAATGAAATGCTCGCTCCAGTCTCCAGTCTCCAGTCTCCAGTCTATCTCAAGCGTATCATTGTCAACAACGAATAATTGTATTATTGTAAATGACTATATAAAAAAAATGTCCCGCTGAGTTTCTTGCGCCGGTTCTTCTCAGGTCTGAGGCATTAACTTTAGTGAACCGGTGGTAATGATCTTGACGTTCCAAAAAATTAATCATGTATTCTTACTTTGAATAAAATTATTTGAATTTGAATTTAGTCCCTACCAACTACCGCTGCCAAAGTTATGACTTTCCCGGGCATCATTAAAGACAAATGAAAAATTTTATTACGTTAAAATACACCATATCTTATCACATTTGATGCGATTTGCCTTCTCCACTAAAAGCGGAAGCTGAAAAAAATAATGTAATTAAACGTAAAATGTATTTAACAGTGTAAAAAAAAATATTTCACTTAATAGATATTTATTACTTATTTATCAACTTCCTGCTCATTTTATAAATAGCTAACATTTTCCTGCGTAAAATGGAAATAAATAACCACAGTATTTGTTATTTACCTAGTATTATACAAATTTCACATTTTTACTCGCTTAAGGTATATTTATTAAATTATTTTAATGCGGTATCGATTCCTTATTCCTTAAATAAATGATTAAACCTGCTTTGACTGGCTTACAAATGGCAACTTAAACTAAACTTCGGCTGCGAGTCCAAGGCACTGTTTCTAGATTTAAAAATGTAGATTTAAATTTTATTTATAAGCTAGTGTTCCTAGTGATAGTTAGTCAACGTCACTTTACAAATCTACAATTCGTATGTATATTGTCCATATAGTGAATATATATATATATATATATATATATATATATATATATATATATATATATATATATATATATATATATATATATATATATATATATATATATATATATATATATATATATATATAATATATATATATATATATATATATATATATATAAAGCGATATCAATAAATTTAGTAATATGAAAATAATGTAGAGTGTTTTAAACTACACGTTGACTGATAACAGGTCGACGCTTGTTTTGAATATCGGACGTTCACTTTGAGAGGTTTTTCATGAGTTAGAGATCCTTTTTTAAACTTCCGTACCTCAGAAGAAAAAAGTGTAACCCTATTCGAATCAGTTTGTTGTCCGCCTTTCTGTCTGTCTATCTGTATGATGAAATTAATATTAAATTTCCATATCAGTAGTGCCTTGGAGTAAAGAAAAAAATAAACTTATGAATCAACACAATCAAAAGATATGAAATGCTTTTACTTTAGCGCAATTTGTATGAAAATCTTTGGGATTCAAAACCTGTAGGGTATTTTCCGTTGACGTATAATCATTTCAATTTACATAGAGTATGATCTTACAGTTCGTTATTTATAAGTCAGAAAAACGAGGCGACATATATATATATATATATATATATATATATATATATATATATATATATATATATATATATATATATATATATATATATATATATATATATATATATATATATATATATATATATATATATATATATATATATATATATATATATCATACTATAATGACTAAGCTAGGTATTAATTAGGAGTAGAACTGCTAATGGTAGACACTCTGTTCCCCGCTCTCCGTCTCTCGAGATATTGCGAGTTGAATGAAATTGAACTTTATAAATGAAAAACGAATTAATTTTTAAATTTAAACTTTATATATAATACATAATATCATGTATGTCTTTACGTTCCTCCTATCTAGCTCTTAAGCGAAAACTACAGGCAACATCTAAGACAATGATTAATCCATCCAAAGTACCTCTAAATTACATCCAAAGTACATCTAAATTACATCTAAAGTACACCTAAAGTACATCTAAATTACATCTAAGGTACATCTAAAGTTCATCTAAAGTACATCTATAATACCAGTGCCATTTTTCCCAACAAAAAGCAGGAAATGCTTGAAGGAAAAGCGAAAAATTGCAAATCCTCTGCCATATGCATATATTAGTATTTCAATATCATAATCGCGTGTTCACCTTGTCGTTATCAGTTGTGCATTTTTATCGTGCACTGATCTCGGAGTGCATTGATATGTATGTATGAATAATGCAAAGTAATTGGGCCAGAATTTTTTTTAATTTTCCATGGGGTTCCGCATAATATTACAAATTTTATATATATTTAATTTGTTTTTTTTTTTTTTTTTTTTTTTTTTTAATTTTGTGCATTCTCTAACGAACGTCGTTTTACTCGTATGTATATATGTATTTTTTTTTTAAATATTGAACTGGTATTTTTTATTTATTATTGAGCCTTAATTAACATTATCTAGCTTACGACGATTGCAACTAAAACTGAGATCTTAGTATTAAGACACTCCGTTCTACATTTTTCATCCGAATTTAACGTACTTAGTGTTGAGCGGCGGAACTCAACGCCGTCTTACCAGTATATGAACATTAAAGGAATTATTCATTAAATCAAAGTGATAGATCTAGTGATTGTACAGTAAGACAGTAAGTTACCCGCTACGCTATGATGACTTTAGAAATTATTTTGTAATTGTTGTTCGATTACCACTCGAGGAGCGTTCTTTACTTCATTTAAACGCTCTGGTCTCACTACAGAGCGCGGTGTTCAGTTCCGCGGAGACTGGAGAACGGAGTGTCTGTGGAACGCTAGGTTCCCTCTGTCTGTCCTTGCTATATGCGGGTATCTGTGGAACACTAGGTTCCCTCTGTCTATCCTTGCTATATGCGGGTATCTGTGGAACACTAGGTTCCCTCTGTCTACCCTGCTATATGTTTTGTTTATTTGCGTATAGGCCTTTCGGATACCTTGAGAGGTCAAAAGTTCTAGGCATGGGCCTTTTGTGCACTTATAGTAAATACAGAATTTCTACCTATCCCTTAAAATGAGGAAATACCAAGATAATAAAGATAAGAAAAAATAATTTGCTTAATCCAATTTCTACTATAAGATAAAGTGCATAGTTCTAATAAATGGACGTATTATGCAAATATGACAGTCAGTGTGAAATTCTTTTCCTTGATTGCGAAATGGTGGTATCATGTTTTATTGGCTTATTCTATGTAAAGCCTGTAGACTTTTAGCTTTCACGCTCTATCTCGCATATGGCGGGATAGGCGGAGAGAAGAAGCAGTAGTTTTGAGACACTCCGTTTGCGCAAATAGTGGTGGAATTTAATGCCATAATAATATATTGAAGTCTTTTTTCATACATTTTGGTTCTGCTTTATAATAGACAATATATACTTAAATAAGTATTTGAGAAAGCAAACTTTAGCAAACAGCAAACTTTAAGTTAGCATTTTTACTTTGTAAGGTCTATTTAAAATATTATTAATGAATTTAATACTTAGACAAAGGAAATAAAAAAGACATTATATATTTTAATTTTTTTTGATAATTTATCTGAAGAATTATAATAATCCAATCTAAATATCAATGTAGCGCCACCTAGTTACAAAGTTTTGTACTATACTGCTACCCATCCATAGATGGCGCTAGTGTTATAGTGTACTTGTGTAATTGTGCAAAATAAAAGAAACATGATTAAATTATAACATATAAAAATAAATTTGGCCAAGTAGTTTTACCTTTTGGCCATGTGGTGTCTAAGTTCGTGAATTTTCATTTATTAATAACAATTAGTTCCCAGAATGAACACTACGTGATAGTAAAATTTAAATATATGAAATATAAATAATCAAAATACATATTTACATATTTTAAGTAATCGAAAATAATTTGATTTACACAAAAAATAAAACAAAGCATACATACTAGTTACTTTTATTTCTTATTGTGTTGCCGTCAATAGATGGCGCTGTATAGCATATTTACACAATTTTAATAATTATACTAGAGATAACATTGTTTATTAAAAATTTAATTCTGTTATTAACAAATCAACTGAATTCAATTTTCTAACTATAATATAATTTATATCATTTTCTAAAATAAAAAAAATATTCTTAATTTATAATTTAAGCAATACCAAAAGAGCTTTCTCTTTCTATCGCCTTCTCATTGAAAACAAGTTCTTTCAAGGCCAAAGCTCTTAAAAGAAGCTCCGATTCATTTTTCTCGACGTCTTCTTCTAAAATCCACTCGTATATCAAATTAGATAAATTGATCTCATCCATTGTTTTATCATCTGGAACGTTTTGCTGCTCGTACATAATTCTTCTATAGTGCCTTCTTACTAAGAAACCAGCTTCTTTCAGCTTTTTCTTGGCTAGGTGTAAGAAAGAGGGCGATTGAAGAGTTTCTCTTAACCATTTCTTGATTTTAGTTTTCTTTTCTTCTACGCGAGCTTTGAATCTAGAATTTAGGTATTATTATTATTTTGATACTTGGAATTATTTGATCTAAGGTAAGTTTATTTACTTAAATATATATTTTTAACTCCATTCTATAGCTCTAGCGGGTTACACCGAAGGGTGAAGCGCCCGGGGCTACGGTGCCGGCATACCACTGTCATCTCATCACGAGTGGAAATTATGGTCTTCATTTTATTAACGTGACCTACTTCTAGTATAATTGATACTATGTTCTCGAAGGTCAACCAAGGTCACCGTCTTGTTATTGTACGTTTCACTAAAAATATTACATATTTTGTGCTCCACAGTCTTTTCAAAATATATATAATTTATTACACAATTTTGTAATTTTCATAGTTATTAGTGAAATATAAATAACAAAAAAAAAAAAAATATATATATATATATATATATAATTTTCGGCATCAAAAGGATGTCAATGTCTTTATTTTTCATTGTGTATATATATGGCTGGCTATTATAACTTTCTACAATAAAACTCAGGCACGTAAATATTAAACAACTTAAGCTTACTCGTAGAAATTTCCGCTACATAAAAATTTGTATATGTTTTTCCAAAAGAATTTTCCTTCCTTGGTGTGGAATAACACTTTCAAAAGTAAAAGAAAAAAGAAAAAAAAAAAAAAAAAAACTAAAAGCTTACTTCTTTAACTCACGCTCCCGTCGTCTCGCCTTCAGAATATTCTCCTTCAGTTCAGGCACAGTGTACGCTTCATTCGCAGCTATAGTAAGTTCGACCCACTCTGTTATTTCTGACACCCGGCTGTAAACACCTGGAGATCGAGGATCTCCGCACTTCTTGCCTCCAAAGGAAACCAGTCCCATTAAAATTCCGTCCCTGACTGCTGGTCCTCCTGAATCATGCTGAAATTGAAGGAAAGTCCTTTTTTCTTTGTGAATTTTTTTTTATTAAACGAATTGCACTACTACAGTGTACTAGTCAAACTAAAGCGAAGAAAATATATAAAATATACTACAAATGAAAACTGTTCTTTGAAGGCAGTCAGTGTTCTTCCCAAAAAAATATAAGCAAATTTTTTTTTTTCTTTTTTTGTGACTAATATTAGTTTATTTTATTCGATATTCATTTCTAACTTAATTAAGTAAATAAACTTTGATTTTAAATTATCAATCAATATTTATACCATTTGAGATTTTTACATTTACAATTTAAATTTGGGTATCGATATTCAATTATAACATGAGGCTAAACAGTATACAGTAGCTGACTGTTAACGGTGGTTGTGGGATCAATCCAGGCGAGGGGAGAAATTATTACATTTCCCCCATATGGTGAGATTTCGCCACTTCACTCAATGTTTCAAATTTGAGCGGAAAGCAGAGAACGGAGTGTCTTGACCTCATGTTCTCTTTTCTGGTTCTGCTTTATACGGGATATAGCGTAAAGTAATTTATTTATTTATATATAAAATAAAAACCTACAACCGATGCCTTTACACGAGTATTTTTATGACACCATAAATTTTTACGATATCAATTTATACGATTGATGATATTGCTATCATATTTCCAAACATATCTTACTAAGATATATTTTTACGTTGGAGGCCGTCATGGTGCAGATAACTGGTGAGAGAAAA
>JAXRJS010000088.1:5423458-5428458 GCA_037127375.1 Dione juno | reverse complement strand
CACATATGAAAAGGAAAAAGATGTTGCTGGGTACTGCTAGGGCGTCGCCGCTAAACGACGCGCAGGCACATCGCCCTACACCTGTGTTAAATGGGCAAGGGCTACCGTGTCAAGTACGGACACGGCTAAAGAAGAAAGTACCCAGAAGGAAACTCCGCTTTGCAACGTGGAATATTGGCTCTCTAACCGGACGATGCAGGGAACTAACAGATGTACTCATGAGGCGTCGGGTCCAGTGTGCTTTCCTTCAGGAAACCCGCTGGAAGGGCAATAAGTCCCGTATCATCGGACAGGGTTACCAGCTCATATACACTGGGTCTCCTTCCGGTAAAACTGGTGTAGCAGTAGTTTTATCTGAAGAGCTACGGAATGGTCTCCTCGAAGTTGACCGACGCAGCGACCGCCTGATGCGGGTGAAGGTACTGGTTGAGGGGGCTATCGCCAACTTAATCAGTGCTTACGCTCCCCAGGCTGGTTGTAGCGGGGCCGAAAAGGAGTCATTCTGGAAGCAATATGAAGACGTTCTACTCGCTATACCATCTACCGAGGTGATCATAGTTGGGGGAGACCTTAACGGTCACGTGGGTAAGGCTGCGGATACGTATGAACGTGTCCACGGTGGTTTTGGTCACGGTCGCCGCAATATAGAGGGCGAAAATATCCTAAGAACCTGTATTGCATCTGATCTGGCCATCATGAATACGTTCTTCCAAAAGAGTCCGCAGCATCTTATTACGTATGCGAGTGGACTCCATTCAACCCAAATAGATTACCTATTGACCAGGCGGTGTCATGTTGGCAAGGTAACTAACTGTAAAGTCATTCCTGGTGAAAGCCTCACGGCCCAACATCGTCTTCTTGTCATGGATTATGTCGTTACCCCCGATAAAGAAATTAGCCGAGACGCGTAAGTCTAAGATCAAGTGGTGGTTGCTGAATGGACCGATGCAGACCGACTTTCTGGCAGAGGTGAACAGTCAAAATTTAACAACTAACACCGAAACTGCTCAGGATGCTTGGGATCGAGCTCAGTCAGCAATTATTACGGCTGGTAAACATGTTCTTGGCGTTTCTAAGGGAGGACGTATTATGGACAGGGAGACATGGTGGTGGAATGACAAGGTACAGGAGGTGATTCATGATAAGAAGACTGCATTTAAGGAGTGGCAGCGTTCCAACTCTCCTGAAGACAGACTGGAGTACATAGCAGCGAAACGTGCCAGCAAAAGAGCTGTAGCCAGAGCCCGCAGTGAAAGTTTATTACCTCTATATGATAAACTTGAAACTGCGGAGGGGCAGAAGCTCATCTACAAATTGGCACGTGCTCGGGATAAAGCGACGCAAGATATCACAAAATGTCTTTGCGTCAGAGATTCCCAGGGCAAGCTGCTTTGTAGTCATGCTTCTGTGGAGGAGAAGTGGAGAAGTTACTTCTTGGAGCTGCTGAATACTCAGCACCCGGGTAGTATTCCGTCTGAACCACCTCCTAACCTGGGACTTATTGCTCCAATAACCCTTGATGAAACTCGGAATTGTCTTCGACGCATGAAGAACGGCAAGGCGGTGGGACCTGACGATATTCCGATCGAAGCGTGGAAATCGTTAGGCTCTCGTGGTGTGCTCATGCTTACTGATCTTTTTAACCGCATTTTGAACACTGGGACGATGCCACATCAATGGCGGCACAGTTTTATTACCCCTATTTACAAAGGATGGGGCAGTGTTCAAGATTGCGGTAATTATAGGGGCATTAAGATTATGAGTCACACCATGAAGCTCTTCGAGCGCGTGATTGCCCTCAGGCTCCGCCGAGAGTGTACTGTCTCTGAGTGTCAATATGGATTTCAGCCAGGATCAGGCACTACGGACGCCATTTTTGCCCTCAGAATTTTGATGGAGGCACACAGGGAAAAGAGGAGAGCTCTGCATGTGGCATTCTTAGACCTGCAGAAGGCCTTTGACTGTGTGCCACGTCAGTGTATCTGGTGGGCACTGCGATCCAAAGGGATCCCTGAATCCTATGTTGCTATTATCAGAGACATGTACAACGACTCTGTTTCTACAGTTAGGACCGCTGTTGGCGATACCAAACCCTTCCCAATTACAGTAGGGGTTCACCAAGGCTCAGCTCTTAGTCCACTTTTGTTTAATGTAGTGCTAGATACTGTCACGGCTCACATCCAGGACCAGCCTCCATGGCTGATGATGTATGCCGATGACATAGTACTCATTGACGATAACCGACTGATGCTGGAGCGTAAAGTGAATACCTGGAAGGGTGCGCTTGAGAACGGTGGTCTTAAACTGAATGTGTCAAAGACCGAGTACATGGCTTGCGGGAACCCAGACTCGAGCACCATCCACATCGGGCCTGAGCCAGCCGTTAAGTCGGAGAAGTTCAGGTACCTTGGATCCATTATGCACGAGTCCGGAGGCATCGACCACGATGTCCGCGCCGGGTTAGCGCTGCTTGGGCCAAATGGCGGGAGGGTCACTGGTGTGGTCTGCGATCGCAGAATACCGCCCAACTCAAGGGGCTGATATACAAGAGCATGATCCGACCAGTTCTTCTATACGGCAGCGAATGTTGGCCAGCATTATCTCGGCACACTCAGGAGCTTCACGTAACGGAGATGAAGATGCTGAGGTGGATGTGTGGCGTACTCGGGCTGACCGAATACGCAACACATTCATTCGAGGTAGTCTTGGGGTCCGTGACGTAGCGGATAAGCTCCAAGAGCGTCGTCTGAGATGGTATGGCCACGTTTTGCGCCGGCCTAAGAACTACGTCGGAAGAAAATGCCTTGATATGTCTGTCCCTGGAGTAAGACCCCCCGGACGCCCAAGGAAGCGATGGCTGGACGTCGTGACGCACGACATTAGAGCCAATGGACTAACCACTGAGGATGCTCAAGACCGTGCAAAGTGGAGTAGACTAAGTAGGAAAGCAGACCCTGGCAATAGGCCGGATAATCAACGTGAAGAAGATATAAAATTTTTAAAAATAAAAAAAATTTTTAAAAAAAAAAAATTAAAATATAAAAATTTTAAAAAAATTTTAAAATAGAATTAAAAAATTTTTTGAAAAATATATATATAAAGTTTAATTAATTATAAATATATTTTAAAAAATTTTAAGTTTAAAAAAAAAAGAAAATATTTTAAAATTAAAAAATTTTTTTAATTTTAAAAAAAAAGATATATATTTTTTAAAATTTTTTTTTTTTTTTTTTTTTTTTTTGTATATATATTTTTTTTTCTATATTCCCCAAAATATATATTTTCTATATATATAATAAATATATATTTTAAATATATTCTATTTTTTTTTTTTTTTGTAAATTTTAAAAAAAAAGGGAAATGATAGTACCTAATTTTTGTACTCCAAAACTACCTCTACCTTATAAAAAATTTTCCCTAAAAATGTTACGCCGTTCCGGATATTACCCCAGACAAAAAAGGAAGACAGACAAAACAGACAGAAAAGTTAGTTCTTTTTTTTTTCCCTTTTGAAACCCTTTTTTTATCTGGGGGGGAATTTCTCCCCTACTTTTTCGGGGGGTTTTAAAAACATTTTTTTCCCAAAATCCCCGATCCCGGGGAAAATTGGGGAAAAAAAAGCCTTGTTTTTTAAGTTCTTTTTTCTAAATTTAATTTTCGAATTTTTTATAAAAACGGTTTCATTTTTTCGAGCCCCCCGGGAAATTTTAAATTAAATTACATCCCGCATATAGCGGGTTTTTAAAAACCCCCTATCCGCCTAATTTTCAAAACATTGCGTTTTTAAGGGTTGCCTGAACACCGCGCTTTGTCGGGGAAACCAGAGGAGCCCAAAAAAATAAAAATTTCCCCTAGAGTCCGAATGAACCCATACTGTATACATTACATTTACATTTTAGACGTTGGGAGCTGAGCCCCACAGCCTTTAAAAAAAGCCTAAAATTTATATTTATTAATAACAATTGCCCTTTTTAATAATTAAGTTATTCAAATTTTAAATAAAAAATAATAATACTTTAAAAAAATCCCCCCAGTATAAAAAAAAAAAAAACAGGCCAACGGGGGCATAAGGCGAAAGGGAAAACGAAATTGTTCTAGAAATAAACCCGGGGCCCGAAATGTTTATTTTTTTTTTCCCCAAGGGGGGAAAAACAGCTCTATTTTTTTTGGAGTCCGTTTACACGAGGGCGTATCATCTAGAGTTTTGAGATTTTTAAATTTTGTACGTTTTTTTAAACGGGTTTGGAACTGAAGTGAACGCCTCTTTCGTTTCCTTTTCACCGAACCATCCCCTTTTCCCCTCGTTCCCTCACCTCAGGTTTTTTTATTGGCCCTTTTTCCCCCAATACATCGAGAATTTAAAAATGTTAAAAAAATATTTGTTTAAAAAATTTTGAATATATGAAAAATTTTAATCAATAAAACATCATTTTAAAATTCGCAGATAAAAAATGGGGCTAAAATAAAATAAATTCAGTTTTTTCTTTTTTTTTTTTCTTTTAGAAAAATTAAAAATAATTACCCTTTTTTAAAGCATCAAAAATTTGCCATAAAACTAAAATTTATTTTTGTTTGAAAAATTAAACTGAAATTTTAAAATTAAAGGGTTAAAAAATAGAAAAAAATTTTAAAAGAAAAAGCGGGAAATTATAATAAAATTTCGTTGTAAAAGGGGGTTTATTTTTTTGAAAAAAATATTGAAAAACCACTACGGTTATCACTTTAGTTTTTTGCCCTTTTTAAATTTCAAACCCCCAAAGAAAAATAAATGATAACCCGGAAAAAGTGAAAATTTGAAAACGTTTTAAACAATCGATGTTTGAAAAAAAGCTTGGTTTTCAGCTTTGGGCGTTTGATTGCGAGCAAATTTAAAACAGAGAGGGTTTTATATGGGAATTCGATACCAGGTCCCAAGGTTTAAAACCATTGTGATATTTTTTTTATACAAGGGGTATTTTTTGAGTTAGATAGCATGCTGGGTTTAGCCCCCCCCAACACGC